>JAJONR010002093.1:0-72156 GCA_029582245.1 Solanum etuberosum
TTATTTACTTTTCAGTTGGCAGTGAAGTCTATTGGTTTCAATATATGAGTCTTTCTGTTTCAATAGGATGACTCACACATTGAAAGAAATAGACTTCATTGTTATTCAAAAGTAAATAAAATAAGATGGTTAAATTCTTCTCCAATGCCAATCAAATCAATGTCTTAACTCTATTGAATTACAAATTAATTAACCGCATAAGCTTTCACATCAATTGTAACAGCGAAAATATTATCTAAATTTTGATTTAGGAAATCATCTACGGTAAAACCTCTCTAAATTAATATAGGCTGGACCATGAAATATTTTTAATTTATAGAGGTAGTATTCAATCGATTAATTAATATTTATTAATTTAAAGAGTGTTTCGACACCGATTTTTTTTCCAGGGATGAGATCTCAAAGAATTTGAAAGAACCCACTTGTGAAAACGCCATTCATGAAGTTGAGGTCATGATTAATGATCTTGATTGCCGCAATAAAATGGATGTTAATAACCTACTGGATGGGTGGAAATAATTCATGTTCAGAGGTCTAGAGTGTAGAATAAATTATGGATATCATTAGAAAAACAGTGTTGATGATAAAGTTGAAGATGATAAATACCTTTGGAACCAGTTACGCGTAAGGAAACACTTGCATCTAGAACTCTTCACAATTTAACCGTGAAATTAGAAAAGACAACACTAAAACATTTTGATGCAATAAGAAAAGTTAGAGATGAGCTTCAACTAGATTAAATTTTAACAAAAAGCATAACATAATAAAATCATATTTCACTAAATTTTCTTAGATATATTTGTACTTTTAAAGAAGTATTAATTTATAATATTAATGGGATCATATATTTATATAGGGGTCTTCTGAAAATATATTATATTATTATCTTATCGAAATGAGTGATTTTTTCCATTGGCCCAAGTCGGGATCGGAGGAAATTATTATCTTATAGAGATTATTAATTAACTGAGTATTAATTTAGTGGGGTTTTCTGTATTTTGTTAAAATTGTTAGAGGTATCATTAAAATATGATTTACCACTTGAAGAATAAATAAGAATAACAACATGTGCTCCCATTGTAATAAATATTACGTGATTTCTTGAGAAGATTGTACATTCCTTTTTTGAAAGTTGCAGTGCGTTTCACTTTGAACTCTATCATCTTCATTTTAGTCTTTTATCGGCGTATAATCTTATTTTCTACTATTACAGAGGTATTAGGGAAAGAAGGTGGTTTGACTGAATAATCTTGAGAAACTTTTAGATGAAAATCGTGTAATTTATAAGCAACAATATTGTTATTACTTTGTGATTAGGTTAAGTCTATAAGTGAATTGCATATTATGTACTTTTCCTAGAGATTTACAACCATTAAAATTCATTTTGTCCCAACAGTAGCTAACAAGAGCTTAGTCGTTCTGTCCCAACAAAAAATAGATTGTACGCCGACAAAAGACTGAAATAAAAATGATAGAGTCTAGTGCAAAACACATAGCAACTTTCAAAAAGGGAATGACAAGTCTTATCTAGTAAGCACATAAACTTTCAATTACAACGGGAGAAAATGTTGTTATTCTTATTTATTTCTGAGTGGTAAACCATATTTTTATGATTCCTCTAACAATTGTAACACAACAACATATATGTTCCTAAATAAAAATTTAGATATTATTGAGGCTGATCTGACTTCTAGGATTTTATTTGCAATTCAATAGAGCTAGGTAATTGATTTAATTGTCATCAGAGAAGGATTTATCCAGTTATTTACTTTTCAGTTGGCAGTGAAGTCTATTGGTTTCAATATATGAGTCTTTCTGTTTCAATAGGATGACTCACACATTGAAAGAAATAGACTTCACTGCTATTCAAAAGTAAATAAAATAAGATGGTTAAATTCTTCTCCAGTGCCAATCAAATCAATGTCTTAACTCTATTGAATTACAAATTAATTAACCGCATAAGCTTTCACATCAATTGTAACAGCGAAAATATTATCTAAATTTTGATTTAGGAAATCATCTACGGTAAAACCTCTCTAAATTAATATAGGCTGGACCATGAAATATTTTTAATTTATAGAGGTAGTATTCAATCGATTAATTAATATTTATTAATTTAAAGAGTGTTTCGACACCGATTTTTTTTCCAGGGATGAGATCTCAAAGAATTTGAAAGAACCCACTTGTGAAAACGCCATTCATGAAGTTGAGGTCATGATTAATGATCTTGATTGCCGCAATAAAATGGATGTTAATAATTCATTTTCAGAGGTCTAGAGCGTAGAATAAATTATGAATATCATTGGAAAAACAGTGTTGATGATAAAGTTGAAGATGATAAATACCTTTGGAACCAGTTACGCGTAAGGAAACACTTGCACCTAGAACTATTCACAATTTTACCATGAAATTAGAAAAGACAACACTAAAACTTTTTGATGCAATAAGAAAATTAGAGATGAGTTTCAACTAGATTTAAATTTTAACAAAAAGCATAACATAATAAAATCATATTTCACTAAATTTTCTTAGATATATTTGTACTTTTAAAGAAGTATTAATTCATAATATTAATGGGATCATATATTTATATAGGGGTCTTCTGAAAATATATCATATTATTATCTTATCGAAATGAGTGATTTTTTCCATTGGCCCAAGTCGGGATCGGAGGAAATTATTATCTTAGAGAGATTATTAATTAATCGAGTATTAATTTAGTGGGGTTTTCTGTATTTTGTTAAAATTGTTAGAGGTATCATTAAAATATGATTTACCACTTAAAGAATAAATAAGAATAACAACATGTGCTCCCATTGTAATAAATATTACGTGATTTCTTGAGAAGATTGTACATTCTTTTTTTGAAATTTGCAGTGCGTTTCACTTTTAACTCTATCATCTTCATTTTATTCTTTTATCGGCGTATAATCATATTTTCTACTATTACAGAGGTATTAGGGAAAGAAGGTGGTTTGAGTGAATAATCTTGAGAAACTTTTAGATGAAAATCATGTAATTTATAGGCAACAATATTGTTATTACTTTGTGATTAGATTAAGTCTATAAGTGAATTGTATATTATGTACTTTTCCTAGAGATTTACAACCCTTAAAATTTATTTTGTCCCAACAGTAGCTAACAAGAGCTTAGTCGTTCTGTCCCAACAAAAAATAGATTGTACGCCGATAAAAGACTGAAATAAAAATGATAGAGTCTAGTGCAAAACACATTGCAACTTTCAAAAAGTGAATGACAAGTCTTATCTAGTAAGCACATAAACTTTCAATTACAACGGGAGCAAATGTTGTTATTCTTATTTATTTCCGAGTGGTAAACCATATTTTTATGATATCTCTAACAATTGTAACACAACAACATATATGTTCCTAAATAAAAATTTAGATATTATTGAGGCTGATCTGACTTCTAGGATTCATTTATTTGCAATTCAATAGAGCTAGGTCATTGATTTGATTGTCATCAGAGAAGGATTTATCCAGTTATTTACTTTTCAGTTGGCAGTGAAGTCTATTGGTTTCAATATATGAGTCTTTCTGTTTCAATAGGATGACTCACACATTGAAAGAAATAAACTTCACTACTATTCAAAAGTAAATAAAATAAGATGGTTAAATTCTTCTCCAGTGCCAATCAAATCAATGTCTTAACTCTATTGAATTACAAATTAATTAACCGCATAAGCTTTCACATCAATTGTAACAGCGAAAATATTATCTAAATTTTGATTTAGGAAATCATCTACAGTAAAACCTCTCTAAATTAATATAGGCTGAACCATGAAATATTATTAATTTATAGAGGTAGTATTCAATCGATTAATTAATATTTCTTAATCTAAAGAGTGTTTCGACACCGATTTTTTTTCCAAGGATGAGATCTCAAAGAATTTGAAAGAACCCACTTGTGAAAACGCTATTCATGAAGTTGAGGTCATGATTAATGATCTTGATTGCCGCAATAAATTAGGGATATCATTTGATAAATAGTGTTGATGATAAAGTTGAAGATGATAAATACCTTTTGAACCAGTTACGTGTAAGGAAACACTTGCATCTAGAACTCTTCACAATTTTATCGTGCAATTAGAAAAGACAACACCAAAACTTTTTGATGCAATAAGAAAAGTTAGAGATGAGCTTCAACTAGATTTAAATTTTAACAAAAAGCATAACATAATAAAATCATATTTCACTATATTTTCTTAGATATATTTGTACTTTTAAAGAAGTATTAATTTATAATATTAATGTGATCATATATTTATATAGGGGTCTTCTGAAAATATATTATATTATTATCTTATTGAAATGGGTGATTTTTTCATTGGCCCAAGTCGGGATCGGAGGAAATTATTATCTTAGAGAGATTATTAATTAACCAAGTTTTAATTTAGTGGGGTTTTCTGTATTTTGTTAAAATTGTTAGAGGTATCATTAAAATATGATTTACCACTTGAAGAATAAATAAGAATAACAACATGTGCTCCCATTATAGTAAATATTACGTGATTTCTTGAGAAGATTGTACATTTCTTTTTTGAAAGTTGCAGTGCGTTTCACTTTTAACTCTATCATCTTCATTTTAGTCTTTTATCGGCGTATAATCTTATTTTCTACTATTACAGAGGTATTAGGAAATGAAGGTGGTTTGACTGAATAATCTTGATAAACTTTTAGAAGAAAATCGCGTAATTTGTAGGCAACAATATTGTTATTACTTCGTGATTACGTTAAGTCTATGAGTGAACTGCATATTATATACTTTTCCTAGAGATTTACAACCCTTAAAATTTATTTTGTCCCAACAGTAGCTAACAAGGGCTTAGTCGTTCTATCCCAAAAAAAATTAGATTGTACGCCGACACAAGACTGAAATAAAAATGATAGAGTCTAGTACAAAACACATTGCAACTTTCAAAAAGGGAATGACAAGTCTTATCTAGTAAGCACATAAACTTTCAATTACAACGGGAGCAAATGTTGTTATTCTTATTTATTCCCAAGTGGTAAATCATATTTTTATGATTCCTCTAACAATTGTAACACAATAGATATATTCCTAAATAAAAATTTAGATATTATTGAGGCTGATTTGGCTTCTAGGATTCATTTATTTGCAATTCAATAGAGCTAGGTCATTGATTTGGTTGTCATCAGAGAAGGATTTATCCAGTTATTTACTTTTCAATTGGGAGTGAAATCTATTTGTTTCAATATATGAGTCTTTCTGTTTCAATAGAATGACTCTCACATTGAAACAAGTGGACTTCACTGGCTATTCAAAAGTAAATAAAATAAGACGGTTAAATTCTTCTCCAGTGCCAATCAAATCAATGACTTAACTCTATTGAATTACAAATTAATTAATCGCATAAGCTTTCACATCAATTGTATCAGTGAAAATATTATCTAAATTTTAATTTAGGTATTTTGTTAAAATTGTTAGAGGAATCATTAAAATATGATTTACCACTTGAAGAATAAATAAGAATAACAACATGTGCTCCCGTTGTAATTAAAATTACCTGATTTCTTGAGAAGATTGTACATTCCCCTTTTCAAAGTTGCAGTGCTTGTCACTTTTAACTCTATCATCTTCATTTTAGTCTTTTATCGACGCACAATCTTATTTTATGTCATTACAAAGCTATTAGTGAAAGAAAGTGGTTTGACTGAATAAGCTTCAGAAACTTTTAGAAGAATATTGTGTAATTTATAGGCAACAATATTGTTATTACTTAGTAATTACGTTAAGACTATAAATGAATTGCATATTATGTACTTTTCCTAGAGAATTACAATCCTTAAAATTCATTTTGACTCCAGTTTTAGGGAATACATTGTTTCCATTGAAGTTAGATCTTCTATTTTCCTTCAACAGATTACTCCACTTTAAAAAAAAAATTAATTTGAATTTTAGAACTTTCTCAGATTTACTAACAACTATCAATTTATGTCTCAAGTAGATTATCACCATCAGATCTCAAATGTGAAGAATGAATCAGCTAGATTGAATCATTTATTAAATAATTCTATAAATTGAAATGTATAACTTTGATTAAGTATGAATAATAATTTAGATATCATTCATAAAATTGTTATTCATTTTGATATTAAATCAAAATCTAAGCTAATACAAGGTGCAAAGGAAATACAACTTTGTTGGAACATAAATATCATCAATTAATATGTTATTATATTGTTTATTGTTTATGTAGCAGAGGATTTTAAATATATTATAGATTATTACATATTTTATGAGTCTTCTTATAGACATTAATTCTCTTTATTATTTCTTATAATAGCTATATATTTTTGGGGTCCTTACCTGTTAGTATATATTTCCTCTTACCATATATTTTAGGAGTCCTCGTTCTTCTAATATATTTTAAGAATCAATATCATAAAGATAATTAAATAATAATTTAAGAAAAATAATAAATGACACTTTTATCTATAGTAGAGTCTTTTAAGGAAAGGTAAAAAGTTTAATCAACATTTCTATAGATACTACGAATAACAAATGAAGATAAAAATTAAGTGTTTTTTTTAGAAGGAAAAATGTAGGATTGCAGGGTGTTCATAATATGAAGACAAAAATAATCTAGGATAAATTTACTTGTGTTTAAATTTACTTAAACCTAAAAGAATAGTTTAAGACAAACATGATGACGATAGTTGTAATTGAAAGTTTTCTTCGATTGCAAGTTAGAGGGCTACAATAACCTAAAAAAAATAACAGATCAATGTATGATCGAATACAATTTCATCAAAAAGTCAATTCAAAAATAAGATTGTATCTCTATTGTGCATCACCAACTTAAAAATACGATTTTCTAAGATGGAGTGAAAGATCAATGCATCATCGAATTTGACTTGATTATTTGAAAAATAATTCGAGCAAGTGTTCACCGATGGATGTGACGATAATTTCTTTAAAACAAATTTTAGTTTATACTAACAAAGAAGAACAAAAATAAAAATAAAAAATAAAGATCCGAACTTTATAAACCTCATGACCACGAGCATTCATAATTTGATAGGAGGCGACCAACTTTAACTTGTAGTACATATAATTGTTTACATTCTAGACTTTAATTTGGACTCAAGAATATATAACTCTAGTAATTTAGGTCTAGTAGATAGTTATTTTTGTATTAAATTTTATTTAAAATTGAAGTCCTAAATATTTGAGAAGTAATTGAATGACTATTTCAATATATTAAGAGAATAATTAAATTATTATTTTGTCTAATATAAACTCTATGCTAAATTTAAGGAATATCAGTCATAAAAAAATCTGTATGTAGTTCTTATTGTACTTTGGATCTTATTTAAACTATAGTAACTTGGGGTCAGTTTTTTTTCCCTACAAATGCACGTTAGGATCCAAAATTATTAGTATCCTTAGGTTAAGAAAAAAATAGAGTTAAAATTATATTAACTTTATGAAATTAAATAATAGTTTGAGGAGATAATAATTATTAGTCTTTTTTTAATTCTTCTTTCCATATATTTTAGGAGTCTTAAGCATACGTGTGTTGTACGATTGTATTGCATTATAAGATTTATACAAAAACAAAATATCATAAAGTAGAAATTATACTAAATTAACATAAATGCAAAATATTTGACTAATACTGATAATGTAACCCTTTTTTACATGGATAATAATAGGTTGCAAACCTAATTTTCAACTCAAGTTTTTAATTTTTTGAACATTTCCTGCACTAATTGCTCACTCTCTTTTTCTTTTCAAACATGAATATAAAAAGAGATGAAAAACAAAAGAAAAGGCACTAATTTAAAGAATTTGAAACATAATTTATAGTTAAGACTTCAAATATTTAAGTTTCTATCATTTTGAAATTTCAATGTAACACCAATATTGAGGTATCGACATTGCTGAATAGTGTAATACTCTTTCCACTTACACTTTGTTTGGATTATTACTAAAACTTGTTTCGTAATATATCGTATTTTGTTGTAATATATTATTTTAATAAATATAATATATAGATATATTGTATCGTTTAATTTCATCACACATTTCACACATTCAAAATTACAAGAAAAGGAAGGTAGAAAAGGAAGGTATGTAGTAGGACTACTATAAAAAAAGTAAAATACATGATAAAATGTGATTACTACAAAATAAATCTTTTCTTCGTTAACAATTTATGATGAAATAACATTTATGTAACAATTCAAATAAACATTGTATATAAATTACAATACCTTCTGAGACTTGTGATTGTTCTCTTGCCCTTGTTTTTTTTTATGATTGAGTCCGTTGCTTTCTTAGAGACATTTTAAAGAATTTTCCTCCATAATTTTCCATTGCCATAGATAATTCCTCCTCCTCAGATAATTAAATTTTGAACATTATAAAAAAGAATCAAATGCCTTCTATCTTTGTTGTTGTCCGAAATTTTATTCAGAAGCTTCTAAAGATCCAAATATCTGCATAATAATTTGAAGAAATAAATGAAGGAACTTCAAGAGACGATGAATATAATACAAACTAAAAAATCATTTGGGCACGTTTTATCTAAACTAAAGAAGTAACATAACAAAAAGACTAGTTTAATACAGGTTATAATTGGCTAGGTGTTGAATCACAAAATCATGACCTCAATTAAAATGATAAATTATGCGCTCTCTTGTAAAGTGCTTAAAATTTCAGAGATTATTATAGTTAACCAAAATAATTAATTTGTCCTTTTTTTCCTTTAATTTTTGCAGCGAGTTTTGAATTAAATCGATATTTTTTTTGTTTGCTATTAATTAGGTGAAATGAAGAAAAAATAAATGAAACAATAGGACAACACAAAAACAACAAATAATTGTGCAATAACTATTCAAAAGAAGACTTTTGTCTTTTTCCGTAAATAAAATTAAAGAAAATCACAACTTGGTGATGTACATGAGAATCCCGGAAAAAAAAAAATAACAAATAACCAGGTCAAGAATCCGCTATCCCACTTGATAATCAAACATGTATATAAGTGAGTGAATACTTACATCTAATTTCGAGACCAATCTTTTTCCTCTTGGGGCTAATGTTTTTCCTTTTTCTCCAACTGTTGCGGCTACTCTTATTTCTTATGGTTTTATAGACTAGGTTTAAGGGTAGAATGGTCTATTTTTTTCTCATTTTGGATCTAATTTTCTTAAAATCTCCTTATATGAATTTTGGATAAGATAAGTTTTTTTGGAGTATGAGTGGAATATTCTCTTACCTAATGGAATATGCTTTCGAGAAAGATTGGGATGAAATTGAACATGTGGCAACATGTTATTGAATTCGATCTTTTTGATCTTTATTTTGAAAGTATTCAACGATAAAATAATACTTAAATATTACATATATGAAATTTAAAAAAAAAACATATTTTTTTTGTAATTTGTTTTCCTCGCAAATAAAAAATAAAAGCATCATATCATATCATATATCATATATCATATTTTATACGAAAAGTGGGAAGCCATAAAGTTAAAAGTTGAAATACCAATTTACCCCTACATCAAATTAAAATATTATAAAATATATACTTAATTAAATAAAAAAATAATAACCATTTATTATAAAGTAAATTCCTCCTATTAAATATAATAATTTATATGTTTTAATGTTAGCCTACTACTTAATCGAAAGAATTTTTAATCTTCTTATACATGTAGTCTATTTATCTTCTTTATAAATTTTATCTTATTCTATTTACTAATAATAGCCTTTTCACTTTTCAGCTTATCTCCTTTTATTAATTATTTATATTGTATTGTATTGTATTGTATTGTATTGTATTGTATTGTATTGTTGTCACGCCCCGAGCCTACACCCTGGGCGAGACTGACACTCGAGAACCATTGCTAGCCCCAAGCGAACCCTTGGCCTGTCTTACTACTCAGCGGAAGACTCAAAGCATTAATACAAGGATTCAATGCATCATTACTCAACTGTTTAAAAGATAACTTAGAACGTTTAAAGATAAACATTCAACTTAGCCAAAATGACAACTCAAGTCTTTAACATAAGAAAGTGACAATGTAAAGACAAATGAACTAACTAACTGTCTATGAAGCCTCTAACAACTGAGATGGACATCGGGACAAGACCCACGACATCCTGAAGAACTAACTGATAAAGCAATAAGAGGAAATCCTCCGGAAGCAAGGAGACTCACCAACAACTCTGAAGCTCAACTAGAATCAACGATGCGCTGGATGCTGATCCTGGTTACCTGTATCTGCATCATATAAAGATCCAGGCCAAATGGCATCAGTACATTGAATGTACGAGCATGCGAGGGGAATTCTAAAACAAGACATCAGCTTGAAAGGAACTGAAAGAACATACCTGGCTCAACTCAACTCAACTAACTCATTTCAATATAAAGCAATAATAGAAATGCATTATAAAGAAAAACTTTTAAAACATGGATAACAACTCTGTGTATTTAGAATTACAATAGTAACTCAGTTTGTATGCAAAGTTACAATATAAACTCTGTTTGTATATAAAAACACAAATAACTCTGTGTATATAAGAATACAAAATACTTTTGTGGGAGTTTCTCTAACCGACAACCATCACTTAAGAACTATGTGATGATACATCATTTTTCCTCACGCTGCCAGGGCCAACCTATAGCTTGTCTGGGGTATCGAACCTAACTACTAAGTGGATCCACTAGTCTATGCTAAAAAGCACTAAGGAATCATCTAAAAAGTATGACCATTTTCTACCCATGATGGCTACATGGTTTATGGGGCCTGTGAGTTGTCTGAACTCACCGCCATATCGGTGCTCAATACTACTCCCAAAATATACTAGCTCATATGTTTAAAAACATAACTTCTTTCTGTGGTTTCAGATAATTGCTCAAAAACTAGCCCAAAGGCTCTCTTGGAAATCAGTGTTTCCTCTCTTGATTAAATGTGAAAATATTTACTCTTTACTGAAAACTAGCTCAAAGGCTATTTTAGAAATCGGTGTTTCCTTTCTTTATTAAATGTGAAAACATTTACACTTTGGGAATACATAGTCCCCATATACTCTTTTGAAGAAATGAACTTCACTCTTTACTCTTTACTCAACTCAAAACTCAAGTCTTGAAACAAGTTTAAAGCATCTGCAAAAGACTTTTGAAAGGACTCTAAGAACTCTCTAGACTTGGCTCTTAACTTTTCTTGAATTTGAAATTTATGGATTCAAGGTTGTGATTTGTGATAGGAAAGATCTCATGATGTTTAAGAGTGTTTTTAGATAGTTAAACATGAGAAACGATCAAGAAATTACTGTCTGGGAGCAAGTCCGTGACGCAGAGATGCATTTAAATATTTGGTCGCAAAATAAATTTTGAGGCAGAGGGGTCCGTGACCTATCCTCGACGCTGAGAGAAAAGTTCCAATCCTGAGGAACAGGTTCGCGACGCGGACCTGGTACCCAGATTTGCCTGACTTTTTTCTTCTTCATTTTCTAATCCCAATCCGCCTAAGTTCGATTCTTTTCTCAATTCCTCTTTTGATTCAGATACCCAGTACATTTACACAAGAATCTATTCATAAACGACTCTAAAATCGACACGATTTTCTCAAGAACTCAACAATCCCAACTTAATTCAAGAACAAAAGCCAATATTCAAGAACATAATTCAAAATCATCAACTTTCAACTTTCTAGAATGAATTTGGCTGAACTAAAGATGATTGTAGCGTTAGTGAACGAACCCAATGCTATGAAAGTCCCACATACCTCGTAGGATTGAATCCTTGGCGAAATCCGCAATCAATTCCTCAAGAAATTGACGAATCTTGACCTTTCTTCTTCCTTTCCCCTCTTGAGTTCTTTTCTTTAAAACCCTAGCGTATACTTTGAGTGCGTAAACTGAACCAATTAAGTTTAGACCCCTAAGTAATTACCAAAAAAGAAATTAAGCTAATTGGGTAGTGAAAAGACCGTAATACCCTTCTAAAATCTGGTTTTGACTTTCCTTATCTAGACAGCTCGACTTCAAATGGGCATATCTCCCTAATACGAACTTGAAATTGAGCAAACTCGGTGGCGTTGGAAAGATAATTCAAAGATCTTTCTAAAGTTTATTGTAGCCACCTAAATCATCCTGAGCTAGGAGTTATAGTTGTTTGAAGTTTATCAAAAATTCATACTTAACATAACTTGCCAAATTTCAGATTTTCATTCTTTCCAAAAATGGTTCTTTCAAAAAATTTAGCTCTTTCAAATAGCGAGGTGTTATAATATCTCCCCCTTGAGAACATTAGTCCTCAAATGAAATTACTCTTAGTAGGTTAAGGGCGTAAAATCTAACATTCAACTCAAACACCCAACAAGCAAATCTAACACATTCAGTATATCAATTAAAGAGTACTAAGAAGAGAATTAGTACCTTGATCTGGAATTTCTCTGGGCTCAAAGAGATGTGGATATCTCTGCTTCATATCCTCCTCAGCTTCCCAAGTAGCTTCCTTAACAAACTGATTCCTCCAAAGAACTTTGACTGATGCTACTTCCTTGGTTCTCAACTTGCGAACCTGGCGGTCTAGAATATGAACATGAATCTCCTCGTAAAACAAGCTATCCTTAACACCAATATCTTCTGTTGGTATAATCAGTGAAGGATCGCCCATACACTTTTTCAACATAGAGATGTGAAACACTGGATGAACTGTTGCTAACTCTTGCGGTAGCTCCAACTCATAAGCTACATTGCCAATCCTTTTGAATATTCTATAAGGACCAATATACCGAGGACTAAGCTTCCCCTTTTTACCAAATCTCATAACACCCCTTCATGGGTGAAACCTTCAACTATACCCAATCATCTACTTGAAACTCTAAGTCTCTTCTCCTAACATCAGTGTAGGATTTTTGTCGACTCTGCGCTGTTTTCAACCTTTCTTGAATAACTCTCACTTTCTCCATAGCTAGATGCACTAAGTCTGGTCCTATCAACCCAGCTTCACCAACTTCAAACCACCCAATAGGAGATCTGCATCTTCTCCCATAAAGAGCTTCATAAGGAGCTATCTGGATGCTAGAGTGGTAACTATTGTTATAAGCAAACTCTATGAGAGGTAGGTGATCATCCCAATTACCCTTGAAATCAATCACGCAAGCTCTCAACATATCTTCTAAAGTCTGAATGGTGCGCTCTGCTTGACCATCAGTCTGAGGATGAAAAGCAGTACTCAAGTTCACTTTCGAACCCAAACCTTTCTGGAATGACTTCCAAAATTGTGCAGTGAATTGTGCACCTCTATCTGAAATAATGGAAACTGGAACTCCATGAAGTCTTACTACTTCTTGAATATATAACTTGGCATAATCCTCTGCTGAATGGGTAGTCTTTACCGGTAAAAAGTGGGCTGATTTTGTCATTCGATCCACAATCACCCAAATAGAATCATGTTGCCTGCGAGACCGTGGCAAGCCAGTAATGAAATCCATATTGATCATCTCCCACTTCCATTTCGGAAGTTCTATATTTTTAGCCATACCACCGGGCCTTTGGTTCTCTACTTTAACTTGTTGACAATTCAGGCATTTAACGATGAACTTATCAATACCTTTCTTCATACTATTCCACCAATATACTTCTCTCAAATCACGATACATCTTTGTGGAACCTAGATGGATAGAATATCTGGAGGTATGAGCTTCCTCCATGATCTTCTCTTGGAGTTCATCCACCCTTGGCACACACAATCTACCTTGGTACCTCAATATACCATCTCCCCCTTGTTCATAAGCCATTACTTTTTACTTATGAACATTTGCCTTAAATTCAAGCAAAATAGGATCTTGGTCTTGTTTCTCTTTTACTTCAGACACTAATGATGATTCAGCCCCATTCATCACTTCTACTCCTCCTTCTGTGGAATCCATTTGTTGAACTCCTAATCATGCAAGTCTGTGCACATATTTCTCTAACTCTCTCTTTTCTTCCTAAGCATGGGCGGTACTACCCATAGACAACCTACTCAAGGCATCAGCAACAACATTAGCCTTACCTGAGTGATAAAGAATACTCATGTCATAATCCTTGTGTAACTCTAACTATCTTCTCTGTCTGAGATTAAGCTCTTTCTGACTAAACACATACTGAAGACTCTTGTGATCAGTGAACACATCTACATGAACACCATAAAGATAATGACGCCATATTTTCAAAGCAAATACTACGGTAGCCAACTCTAGATCATGAGTTGAGTAATTATTTTCGTGAACCTTAAGTTGTCTGGAGGCATAACCTATAACCTTGCCATTCTGCATTAACACACAATCCAAACCAACTCTGGACGCATCACAATATACCACAAAATCTTCCGTACCTTCTAGTAAGGTCAATACTGGGGCAGTAGTCAACCTAGTCTTCAATTCCTGAAAGCTTTTCTCACAAGCTTCAGACCATTGAAACATCACTATTTTGTGAGTCAACTTAGTCAAAGGAGATGAAATAGATGAAAATCCCTCGACGAACCTTCTATAATAGCCAGCCAATCCTAAGAAACTCCTAATGTCAGTCGAAGATGTGGGTCGAGGACAATTCAGCACTGCCTCTATTTTTTGAGTGTCAACTCGAATACCCTCACCGGAAATAATATGGCCTATGAATGCCACAAACTCAAGCCAAAATTCACACTTGGAAAACTTAGCATATAACTTCTTATCCTTTAAAGTTTGGAGAAATACTCTGAGATGACTAGCATGATCTTCCTCATTCCTCGAATAGAATAGAATGTCATCAATGAATACGATAACAAACATATCTAAATAAGGCTTGAATACTCTGTTCATAAGGTCCATGAACGCTGCAGGTGCATTAATTAAACCGAACGACATGACCAGAAACTCATAATAACCATAACGGGTCCTAAATGCTGTCTTTGGAATATCACATTCCCTCACTTTCAACTGATGGTAGCCTGATCTGAGGTCTATCTTAGAAAAATAAGTGGCACCCTGAAGTTGATCGAAGAGATCTTCAATTCTCGGAAGAGGATACTTATTCTTGATAGTAACCTTGTTCAACTGACGGTACGCTATACACATTCTAAGAGAACCATCTTTCTTTCTCACAAATAGGACCGGAGAGCCCCAAGGTGAGACACTTGTCGAATGAAACCTTTCTCTAGGAGATCTTTCAACTGCTCTTTCAACTCTGTTGGTGCCATTCTATATGGAGGAATATATATAGGACGAGTATCAGGAAGAATATCTATACCGAAGTCTATTTTTCTTTCAAGAGGGACTCCGTAACGATCATCTGGAAAGGCTTTTGGAAACTCTTTAACAACTGAAACTGACTGAAGAGGAGGTGTCTCAACACTAGAGTCATTAACTCGGACTAAGTGATAGACACACCCCTTGGAAACTAACTTCCTCGCCTTACGGTACAAAATAAAATGACCCTTAGGCACTGCTGAACTACTCTTCCACTCTATAACTAGTTCACTGGGGAACTGCAACTTGACTACTCGAGTTCTACAATCTATTGATGCATAACAGGCATGAAGCCAGTCCATACCTAGAATGACATCAAAATCTACCATATCTAACTCAACTAAGTCAGCCATGGTACTCTTATGATTAACGGAAATGGTACAATCACGATAGACTCTCTCAGCTAGAATAGACTCACCAACAAGTGTAGAAACACTGAAGGGCTCAAGAAGTTGCTCAGGAAAAACATCAAAATTCATCGCAACATAAAGAGTCACAAAAGATAAACTCGCTCCTGGATCTAGCAAAGCATAAACATCAAAATTAAAGACTTGGATCATACCAGTCACAACATCTGGCGAATCCTCTTGCTCTTGGAGACTAGTGATAGCATTAAGACGGTTTCCTCCTCCGCCTGCCCCTGAAGTAGCTCCTCTAGATGCAGCTCTATCTGGTCGAGCAACTGAAGAAGATTGGGCTCTATTGCCCCCATTACCATTACCCTGTCTGTTCTTAGGACACTCTCTCATAAAATGACCGTTCTGACCACACTTGAAGCAACCAGTGGAGCCATCACGACACACCCCTGAGTGGATCCTACCACACTTAGCATATGCATGAGTCTTAGTACCCCCTTGTGCCATACTACCTTGAGAATGTGCAGGTCTAGCTATGAAATTCTAGGAATTCTAAATTTGGAACTCACCTCTGTTTCTTAGTGCAGGTGCACTAGCAGATGATGGAACAGGTCCCTTTTGTTTCTGTAGGAAGGAAGACCGGTTCACATTACTCTTTTGCTGCCCGGACTCATTCCCTGATGTGTTAGCCCTCTTATTCTTAAACTCTTCTTTATCCCTTTGCTTGTCCTTCTCAACTTGTTGCACATGGATCATTAGCCTTGCTATGTCCATATCCCCTATCAACATAGTTGCCTTGCCTTCCTTGCTTGACAGACGAGACAACCCAACAACGAATAAACTCATCCTGCTCCTCATGTCAGCAACCATGTGTGGAGCATAGCGGGAAAGTTGGGTGAACTTCAGACTGTACTCATTAACACTCATAGATTCCTGCTTAAGAGTAAGGAATTCTCGTACCTTGGCTTCTCTCAGTTCACGGGGAAAGAAACGCCCCAAGAAGGCCTCTTCAATCAAAGCCCAACTCACAAGTGGTGCACGTTCAGCTCTATTCTTTTTCCACTGAATAAACCAGACTCTAGCAACACCCTTCATTTGGTATGCATCCAGTTCCACCCTCTCAGCATCAGCAACATGCATAATCTCAAAAACCTTCTGAAGCTCTTCAATAAAGTTTTCTGGATCCTCAGTGACACTTGAACCAGTGAAGCTTGGGGGATTCATCCTTAAGAACTAAAGGATCCTTGAAGTATCAACCACTTCCTATCGATTATCTCACTGTCCAACTTGATTGGTCACAGCTTAACTTAACATCCGGATAGCTTCACGGAACTCAGCATTGGTGACCTCTCCTTGGGGTTGCACTTCAGGTGCATTAGGTACCCCTTGATCCTGTGGTTCAATATTTATCCTAGCGGGATGACCTCTGACAGCTCTTTGTGGAGGCATGATCTGAAAGTCACGCGCAAGCACGAGTTAGAAAGAAACTTTTATAGAGATAAACTCTATCGCACGAAATGAATATGAAAGAAGTGAGATAGTTCCTAAATGTTGCAGCCTCCTAATTATAGATGTGGCGCGCTTCACACCGATAACTAGGAATCTACAGACACGGCTTCATAGACTCCCTAGGACTCTTAAACTCTGTTCTCTGATACAAAGTTTGTCACACCCTGAGCCTACACCCTGGGTGGGACTGGCACTCGAGAACCATTTCTGGCCCAAGCAAACCCTTGGTCTGGCTTACTACTCAGCGGAAGACTCAAAGCATTAATACAAGGATTCAATGCATCATTACTCAATTGTTTAAAAGATAACTTAGAACGTTTAAAGATAAACATTCAACTTAGCCAAAATGGTAATTCAAGTCTTAACATAAGAAAGTGACAACGTAACGACAAATGAACTAACTAACAGTCTATGAAGCCTCTAACAACTGAGATGGACGTCGGGACAAGACCCATGACATCCTAAAGAACTAACTGATAAAGCAATAAAAGGGAATCCTCAGGAAGCAAGGAGGCTCACCAACAACTCTGAAGGTCAACTAGAATCAACGATGCGCTGGATGCTGATCCTGGTTACCTGTATCTGCATCATACAAAGATGCAGGCCAAATGACATCAGTACATTAAATCTACGAGCATGCGAGGAGAATTCTAAAATAAGACATAAACTTGAAAGGAATTGAAAGAACATACCTGGCTCAACTCAACTCAAATAACTCATTTCAATATAAAGCAATAATAGAAATGTAATATAAAGAAAAGCTTTTAAAACATGGATAACAACTCTGTGTATTTAGAAATACAATAGTAACTCAGTATGTATGCAAATATACAATATAAATTCTGTTTATATAGAAAAATACAAATAACTCTGTGTATATAAGAATACAAAATACTTCTGTGGGAGGTTCTCTAACCGACAACCATCACTTAAGAGCAATGTGATGATACAACATTTTTCCTCACACTGCCAAGGCCGTCCTATACCTTTTCAGGGGTATAGAACCTAACTACTAAGTGGATCCACTAGTCTATGCTAAAAACCACTAAGGAATCATCTAAAAAGTATGACTCTTTTCTACCCATGATGGCTACATGGTTTATAGGGGCTGTGAGTTGTCTGAACTCTCCCCAATATCGGTGCTCAATACTACTCCAAAAATATACTAGCTCATATGTTTAAAAACATAACTTCTTTCTGTGGTTTGAGATAATTGCTCAAAAACTAGCCCAAAGGATCTCTTGTAAATGAGTGTTTCCTCTCTTGATTAAATGTGAAAACATTTACTCTTTACTTAAAACTAGCTCAAAAGATATTTTGGAAATCGGTGTTTCCTTTCTTGATTAAATGTGAAAACATATACTCTTTGGGAATGCATAGTCCCCATATACTCTTTTGAAGAAATGAACTTCACTCTTCACTGTTTACTCAACTCAAAACTCAAGTCTTAAAACAAGTTTAAAGAATCTGCAAAAGACTTTTGAAGTGACTCTAAGAACTCTCTAGACTTGGCTCTTAATTTTCCTTGAATTTGAAATTTATGGATTCAAGGTTGTGATTTGTGATAGGAAAGATCTCGTGATGTTTAGGAGTGTTTTTATATAGTTAAATATGAGAAACGATCAAGAAATCACTGTCTGGGAGCAAGTCCGCGATACAAAGATGCATTTAAATATTTGGTCGCGAAATAAATTTTGAGGCAGAGGGGTCCGTGACCTCTCCGCGACGCGGAGAGAAAAGTTCCAATCCTGAGGAACAGGTCCGCGATGCGGACCTGGTACCCAGATTTGCCTGAATTTTTCCTTCTTCGTGTTCTAACCCCAATTCGCCTAAGTTCGATTCTTTTTCTCAATTCTTCTTTAGATTCAGATACCCAGTACATGTACACAAGAATCTATTAATAAACGACTCTAAAATCAACACGATTTCCTCAAGTACTCAACAATCCCAACTTAATTCAAGAAAAAAAGACAATATTCAAGAACATAATTCAAAATCATCAACTTTCAACTTTCTAGAACGAATTTCGTTGAACCAAACATGATTGACGCGTGGGTCAACGAACCCAACGCTATGAAAGTCTCACATACCTCGTAGAATTGAATCCTTGGCGAAATTCACAATCAATTCCAACTGAACCAATTCAGTTAAGACCCCTAAGTAATTACCAAAAACGAATTAAGCTAATTGGGTAGTGAAAAGACCATACTACCCTTCTAAAATCCTGTTTTGACTTTCCTTATCTAGACAATCCGACTTCAAATGGGCATATCTCCTTCATACGAACTCAAAATTGAGCAAACTCAGTGGAGTTGGAAAGATAATTCAAAGAGGTTTCCTAAGGTATCTTGTAGCCTACCTAATTCATCCTGAGCTAGGAGTTATGGTTGTTTGAAGTTGACCCAAAACTCATACTTAACATAACTTGCCAAATTTCATATTTTCCAAAAATGGTTCTTTCAAAATTTTTAGCTCTTTCAAATAGCGGGGTGTTACAATTGTATTCTATTGTATTGTATTCTATTATATTATATTATATTATTATTATTATTATTATTATTATTATTATTATTATTATTATTATTATTATTATTATTATTATTATTATTATTATAATTTTTAAAAGTGAGAAGATATTAAGTCAAAACTTAAAAAATAAAAATAATCATAAAAAAGTATTACATTTATTTTGAATTAAAATTAACTAAGCCTTTTCCTCTTCTCTTAGTTAATTTAAATAACTTAATATAGTAGTGTTTGACCTCATGCAAGTGTATCTTTTGGAATCTAAATCAAGCTCACTTAAGTAATTAGTATTTCATGCCTCGGAAAAGTCAAAGAGTTGTATTTGAAGTATGTAAATTAAATAAATACATGTACCTGTTTCATCTTCCAAATTAATTTATGTTCTTAATTAATATTTGTATTTAATTTGTTGTAACACTTGACCTTTCAACTTTGTAAGTGAATCTTCATATTCCAAAGTTATATTTTTCCTATAAATACAAATCTTTCAATAGTATTTTCATACAAAGATTTATATGTGATACACTTTTTGTGTGAGGAAGACCAGAGAATCTTTGATCAAGTGAAGAAAATTTCAAGACAAGAGGATTTGTGTCAAAATTATAAGGCATAATGTGATTATAGGGATGAATAACACTTCAATTACTAGAATATCAGAGCTTGATGTATTTGTTTTTTTTACTTATTTGCTGACATTAGAACTATGATAAGACCCCTCCATTTATGTAGTTGAATGTCACTTCTGTTAACTTGTCTTTCAAGATTTTTAACTCTTTTTTTATGGTCAAAGGTTGAATGATTATTACTATAGCTTTGTTTCAATTTGCATTATCAATAAAAAGAGATTGTCTTAGAATTTTTCTATTTTCGTTGGTAGCCTTATGCTTAGCTTGCTCTTGTGATATTTTTTTCTTTGTATTTGGTAGTTTCATTTTAAAAATGTATATGATTGAAGTTACAAGATGAATATTCTCCAATATGAAGTTGTAAGTGAATTTTTATTTTTCATATCTCCATCTTTTTGAGTTTTTAAATATAACTTCGTAATTGATTACTATACTTTTGTATCATTCATTTCTTCTATCTTTAGGATATAAATATAATAAAGCTAATCCCAATTTATATTTATAATTAATTATTTTGAGGGCAAGCATGTTAAATCCCACAAAATATTTTCACAACTAGACCCGTAAAAGAGCAAGTCTTTGACAAACATTTATAGTTATGTCTTGTTCGTTGTTTGATAGTCATTTATCTTTTTAAAACAACATGTTTGTACTTTTTCCTTTTTATATGTAGTCTCAAATGTTTAGAAAATTCATGTACTTAACTATTACAGAGAGGTGCAAAAATTAGTGCAAAAGTAAAAAATAAAATAAAAATAATGTAAAGTAAAAAGATGACAATGTTACATTGAATTTTATTGTATTAGAATTCATATTTAATTTTTTATACACAGATCCTTTAATATATTGTTCAAGAAATATAGTGTATTTATATTTTTTACATAGTCATGCTTTCTTTTCTGTTTTGTTTTTTGATTTTAGTTTTTTGTACATATGAAACATTTTGTCTATAGCAAGTCGACTTCTAACAAAATATAATTCAATCAATCTGACAATATTTTTGTCTATATATTTTAATGTGATGTCTTTTATTATAGATGTCATGTCTTTATTTACTTTTCTTTCTTTTCCGTTTGAACTTGTAATTTTTTCTATAAATTTGATGTTACACCACCTAGACATTTTATAATATTTTTCTTTATACATATCTTTTTTATAACCAATTTTTTTTTTGTTATTAAAATTTACGTTTAGTAATTAAAATATATTAATTCCTCTGATATAATAAAATGTTTAATTTTCATGAAACATTAAAAATATCAAACATCTGACACAAGATTTTCATGCTATATTTTGTGAAGAGTTATATTCTTATGTCAAACTTACATAAGGACTTAGCTTTGAACTTAGGGATGAATTTATGTATGCTCCATTATGATATATTTACTTATATATATAAATTAACTTTTCTAATGTCAATTAGGGGTTAAACGTGCAACGCACATTTCCAGGATTAGTTATCTAAAAATAAGACTTTTTGTGATTTTTTCAATTTTGTCAAGTAAAATCTATGGTACAATGTTATAAAAGTTAAAACAAAAACTAGATCTAAAAATAGATATTTAAATCTAAAAAAAGGATTGAAAGGTCCAAAATCTCTTGTCTACACCTATCTCTACCCTTATATAGGCGTAGAATTCTTGGACTAGGGCCGAAATGAACGTGTCATGCTCTTTTGCGAATATTTGCCAACCCCACCTGTTGATGTACTCCAAAATCCATGGAAAAGACTCAAATAACCCTAGGTTGTTGAGTCGCCACTCAATAATAAGGCTCCTCTTGAGCAAGTATGACGCCCAAATATCATTTGTGGGGAAGCATATAGCATCTTCCCTTTGCTATTGGGTGTCTATTGGTGCAAGATGAGTGGGACTTACATAGGTATTACCCTACCTCTCTTCAGTCTCTTCGGTTGTTCTCCTTTTTTTACTGCCCCTCATGTATTACGGGAGCCAATCATTTCTATAATTATATATACACTTGGTAATGATGTTTTTAAGTGGAGGCATATCTACACAACAGTTAGCAAGCAAACACATGATTTGGTCAGTTCAAATCAAATGAAAATGTAATCGAAACAGCTAGTATACAACTTTGCACAGGGGAATGTAGTGTCACAACTTAATGTATGTGGTCGCAACTAGCACGCCACAAACAAACCTCTTTTGACACAGGGTTTGCTTTATTTATGCGGTGATGTAACACCTCAGAAGTCCCTCGGTACATATCAATTTTTGATAATTTTAGAAAAAAAACTGAAGTCTGCAGAATCTGAGTTTTTACGAACCCACCTATGAATCGTAAATTCAACCACAAGCCATAGATAGGGATTCGTAGATGGGACACTAGAAACTGAAATGTAAATTTGAGATTTATGAGTGACATTTACGGCTCGTAAACCCTTTTATGGGTCATATATCAACTTATAAAACTTTGTTATCATCTTGAACAAGACGAGTAAGGTTTACAGTTTGTAGACTCTTTCACGGGTCGTAGAAGGTTTCGTAAAACCAAAGTCCTAAAACTTGATAAACTCAGGAATTTCCTCTGAGTTCTGTGGAAAGGGTTCTATCGTTCGTAGATGGAATCAAGGACTGTAGATGCCCCTCGTGGATTACCTCTGATTTTTTTTTAACGAGGGTCATTTCGGTGCCATTTTTTCAATACCCATACTATGTCGTTTTGGACTATTTTAAGTGGGATTAAGTGAGTCTTAGTAGCCTAGACCCTCTCCTCACACGAATCGACCCAAAATTTAGTTTCTTCTCTCTTGAGTCTTCTTCCAAGCAAGAACCAGGGTTCCAAGCTTCAAGTCTCCATTAAACGAATTCAAGCTAGGGTTCTTCAATATAGATATGTGGGATTTCATCAATAGGTATCTCTTCATCCTTGATTTCGAAAAGAACCCCTACTTCCTCGACCTAACGATTTCAGCAAACCTAGGGTTTCTAGGATCTTGTTGATTCTTGATGAATTCAAGTTCTTCTTCATGATTATTCTTCAATTGCATGATTTTGACTATAATCTCATATTTTCAATGGTATTTTCATGAATCCATGGCATACAAGTATTTTCACAATTTAGAATCATGTTATTTCAGTTGCATGCAATGATTATCAATCATCATGATTTAGATATTTTCTGATAAAGTATCGTTCATTTCATATTGACGGAATGACCTGGGAGGCCCTTATTCTTGATTCCGTTTGAAAGTTGGACCCTTTTTCTTATAACTTTGCCAACTGAACTCTTAAAATTATTGAAACAAAATATTTTAAACACCTCTGACCATTGAACAGACACATGTGGCATTAATATTGCTGACTTGCAATAATACGCGATTCCATGCTTTTAAAGCGAGTGAGTCTATATTTTATATTAAAAAAACATTAAAATTTTAAAAAAATGTCCAAAACAAAAATGAAGAAGAAGTCATCTTCTTCAATGTCTTCAGCCCCCTCCACCCACACAGCCCAACCAAATATCTTATTCTCATTCCACTCCTTTCCTTCTTCTTTGTATCCACCCACCATTTTCATCCTCATCTTCTTCTTGATGCCCCCGCATCACTGCCCCATCCCTAAATTCTTTCGTAAATTTTCCTTCTTTTGTTGCAAACCAACACCAGCCCTAGTTCTTTTTGTTTTATCACATTTCTATCCCCAAAATTTCAATTTCATGAATATTTTTGATTTTTTCTGAGTTACTGTAAAGGGTAGGTGATAGTGGGTATTGAAAAATAGAAATTTCATTGATAAACTTGAAGAAGTTTCAAAAATAATAAATTGATGTTGTGAATTTATGAAATAAGTCTAAATTGTAATGGAGATTTGTTGGGTGTGTGTTTGTGAATATTTTGTCACGCCCCAAGTTTGAACGAGGCGGACAAGTACCGTATGAACATGTGCTATACAAATGATATGTACTATGCAAAAGAGTCTCTATACGTGAGAAAAATCTTGAGGAACTATGCATATACGATATTAACCAACTAGCTAAACTGATGTGACAGATAGAGGAAACTATACTCACATATGACAACAATATAATATCTACGAAACTTCTAATGGAATTCTTTTTTTTAATTATTACTGAATGGATCGGACACGGCCCCAACATACCCAACTATGACTATGAGAAAATCTTAGTCGTCCTAGTTACCTACTAGCTCCAGGTAGAATGAAGCTAACTGATACTTTGCTGACTATGCAACAAGATCCTCTTACAGGAGTATGCTAACTTGTATACCTGATTCTGCATTCATAAAAATGCAGTGTCCTGAGCACTAGGACATTAGTACATATAGAAAATGTACTGGTATGTAAAGTAGACAGAGTAATGAGTATACACTTAAGGATGCTCAATGAATTAAATAATAAAATGAGCAATTATACACAATTGAAAACTGGAGACTCTTGTTTGAAACTATAACTTATGAACGTATAAGTCACAGATACGCAATATGAAACTATAATTTATACATTTTTCTTATTATCTTATCATATAACGTTGTATGAGTTATTCATTATTATGAAGCGTCTAGTAATTTGACTAAGGGATGTGTTGTGACTATCTCTAAACAAATGATAATATACAAATATGTGCTCATGTACTCATGACTATGATTCCGTACGCATACCTGTAATCCCAGTCTAACACAAGCTACGCCCTCCGTGGGCTCTCTATGAGGGTCTTTCCCATAGGCCATATATTCAATATCTTGGCTCAAGTTAGGGGAACTAGTGCATGACATTTCTGCTGACTATCAAATGCCAAAAATGCAACAAGAGCGGGTACACCACAATATTCGGGCTCAATATTAATTGTCTGGTCTCAATCTTGAGCATAGAATAGTGTCGCGCGTATTTGTCAAGTAAAAAATATGAATACCCTCCCATCGTTAAGGATAACTCTTATCAAGCAATGCCTTTAAAGGTCTATGACAAGCATATCATATTGTTTTTCCACTGAAGTAGTAATATCCATTTTCAACTAACTTTTATTTAAAAAAGCATAAATATCCATCTAATCAAGTGTTGTCCTTATAACTATGTCTCCAGGTGATCAGTACTAATGCAAATATACTGTGTCATATTATTCCTATTTACAACACTTGACAAATTTATAATGTGATTTTTTAGAGATATCAAGTACATACACAGTCATGCAAAACGCTATCGATACTCGACTAGAAGGAGTGATATGAATTTTATGACATCAACACAAAGCCATGTGAAATGTGGAGACAAGTTAATTCGAGTGCAAAAAGAGTATAGGTAGTGGTTATGATAGGCATGTCGACATGTACTCAACATATTCCAATGAAGTCTCTACTTACATTTGCCAAATAACATATGTTAACTTTTGTATATGAAACAAGTGACTTTTGTTAGACAATTGACATTGTTTTCCAGCTTATTATTTTTACTGTTTTCAGTTTAGTGCTTCCTATATTCTAGCTAGACTTAGTCAACTTTAGTTGCTTAACTTTTCTGAAGTTAGTGGCCCCTTTTATGGCTGTTAGTGGCACATGTTCTTATTCACTTTTAACATCCACTTTGTAAGTGGCTACTAGATAGGAAATGGTTAGGTTTTTTCTTGTATAAATTCAGATCTTCTGCAAATTAATGCATAGCTGGAATTTCATAAGTTCTCTCTATTTTTATTCTTCAAATCAGTTTCTTGAGTGTTTCTGTTTTAACAGTAGCATCAGAGCCTCTAGTTGATCTTACACGACTAAAAAAGTTTTAACCTACAACACAAATGGGATCCAACAACCTACCTTTAAATCCACCATTCACTTTTTCCTGTGAAAATTACCAAATCTGGTTTGTGAAGATGAAATCTTTTGTGGAAGCCTATGAACTTTGGGAAATTGTGACGGAAGATAAACCACTTGCTGCTCTACCAGCAAATCCTACCTTGGCTCAGATCAAATCAACAACGAAGATAAGGCAAAGAAATCTAAAGCCAAGTTGCTTACGCAGAATGTTGTGGCAGATTCTGTGTTTTACATAATCATGGCTTGTAAAATAGCAAAAGAGGCTTGAGATAGGTTGAAAGAAGAATATCAAGGCAGCGATAGAACACGTCAAATGCAAGTGTTGAACCTGAAAAGAGAGTTTGAGTCCTTGAGTATGCAGGAAGATAAAACAATAAGTAAGTATGCTGATCCAATGTCTGTAATTGTTAATAACATTAGACTTCTTGGTGAAGAATTCACAGACAAACGAATTGTGGAGAAAGTTCTTGTGACTCTTCCTGAGAGGTTTGAATCTAAGATTTCCTCTCTTGAAGAATGCAAGGACCTAGGCAAACTTTCATTAGGTGAACTAATGAGTGCTCTTCAAGCACAAGAGCAAAGGAGGACTATGAGACGAGACAAGTTCATTGAATGAGCTTTCTCTGTACAAAAGCAATTTTTTTGGAAAAGGAAAGCAAGAGTTCAACCAAAAGAATAAGGGCAAGCATGATGGAGGAAACAATAGTGGATATGTGATGCAGAAGTTCCCTCCGTGCAAACATTGTAAAATAACCACACATCTAGAGAAGTACTATTGATGGAGATTCGATGCTATATGCGGCAACTGTAAGCAGACAGTGCACATATCCAAGGTCTACAAATCAAGAGTGAAGGCCTCTGGAGCTTTGCAAGCACAAGTAGTAGAAGCTGCAGATGCACATGAGGAGCAACTTTGTGAAGTTTCATACTTTTCAATCAATGAATCCTCTGATTCATGGCTTCTTGATTGCACACATCACTTGTGCAATGATGCTGGAATGTTCAAATTCCTTGATGATACTTACAAATCTAAAGTAAAAGTGGGAAATAGTGAGGCAGTAGAAGTCAAAGGCATAGGTATAATGTCTATCTCAACATTATCAGGTATCAGAACTATTCCTAATGTTCTGTACACACTTGATATGAGTCAAAATTTGTTGAGTGTTGGACAAATGCTTGAAAATAATTATTCTCTACATTTTAAGAATCGTGAATGTGTTGTTTCTGACCCTTCTGGAGTAGAATTATTTTATGTCAAGATGAGCAACAAAATGTTTTCAGTTGATTGGGAGAAAATAACGAAGCAAGATTACACTATTACTTCACAAACATGTACAAACCTATGGCAAAAAGGTTTGGTCACTTCAATCTAAAAAGCTTTCTAATGCTCAAGTTTGTGAAACCTGCCAGCAGGAAAAGCAAACAAAATTGAGATTTCAAGCAAATCAAGTATGGAGAGCTAACCAGAAACTTAAACTTATTCATACGGATGTTTGCTCCCCAATGAAAACAGATTCATTGAGTGGTAACAAATACTTTCTCCTCTTTATTGATGACTACACCAGAATGTGTTGGGTTTATTTCTTTAGACTGATGATTGAAGTCTTTGATGTTTTTAAACAATTTAAAACTTTAGTAGAAAATGAATGTAATCTTAGTATTAATTCTTTAAGGTCTGACAATGGAGGAGAATATACTTAATCTCAGTTTGTGGAGTTTTGTAATAGCACATGTATCGAACGCCAATTGACATTATGATAACGCTCAACTACACTTTATCCAATACTAAGTGTAGGCGATCACAATCTAGTATAAACCCAACAAAAAGTTGGGGTCAATCCCACATGGAGTGATAAAATATAGAATTCAATTACAAAGTGAAAGGTGTGTTCTAAACGATTGTAGAAATAGGATATTATCGGAGAAATTAAAGTAAATCTTTAGGAATGACACAAGTGTCAAATGGGGGAATCAGACTTTCCAAGCAACAACTACAAAAACAGGGGTGTAATCTAGTAGAGGGGAATCCTTAGGGATGTGATCAATTAATTGCCAAACTAACTATACAGGTTATTACAAATTATTGACAATCGCTGCTTCTTAGTGGGTAGGTTAGGCTTTAGATGCAATAGCTATCTCTCGATCAACTATTACGAATCAAGTGACTTCTCTCAAACATCGACAAGAAAAGCAGTTATAAACAATCCAAAACCTTAAGTTACCTACTCTCTCGAGCTAGATAAGTAGGATCGAATTAAGATTCACTCTTCGAGCTGAACCCATAACAACCCAATCACTACAATCATCAATTGATAACCTTGATTCTAAAACCTCTTTCTCAAGCAAGCAAAGAATACTAAATTAGAACTGCATGAACTACAATTCATGAATTTAAAACTTAATTATCAATCAAACCCACTCTAAAACAACAATCAAGTCAATAATCACTAACACCCATAAGTTAATTTAAGCAATTAATCAGATAATTACATCCCCAAGAATAGGGGTTTTAGTTATTCATTATAAAAAGTACAAAAACATTACCAATTATATTCTTCATACGATGGGTAACGAAATTCACGTCTTCACAATATATGTCTAATCTACTCTCCCACTCAAATTAAACTTCTAAATCTACTTAAAACATAGAAAAACAAAATTTCAGTTGAAATCCCAGAGTCTACAATGTTAGGATACCTTTTTCTCTTTTTAAAAATCAATTTATATGTTTTCAGATTTTAGCCTTCGGGGTCATTCGACGGTATAAGTCGAATGTCGCCGACCGGGTCGGCGACGCGCCAAACTCTTCTATCCATCGTCTTTTCATCTTGTGTCCTCACCATTTTTGTGTTGTAACATTAGGCGGTCCAGATCAGGATCGCCGATTGATTCGGCGATGCGCCATTTGTCCTTTCTGATCGCCATTTTGCTTGCTCCTTCATTAATAGTTCTATAACATTCGGCGGGCTGAGTCTCCTTCGCTGATCCAATCGGTGAGTCGCCGAAGGGTACGTTACCTCGCCCAATTTCTCTTATCCAAGGGTTGGCATGCTGTAACTTTAGGTGAGAAAAGAGGTCACTCGGCGAATCGCCGAGTTGCTTTGGCGATCTTCAGCTTTGTTTTTCTTCTCTCTTTTTCCCGTTAATGTCTTTGCCTTGCTCTTTTGTCTTCCTAGATACAAATCAACACATAAGCATCAGTTTAGAGCATAAGTCAGGCCAATGAGGATATTACACTGTGATTTTTAAGCCCTAAATGAGTCAAATTCCCAGACTCATTAACACCCCCAACATAAACTTTTGCTTACCTCAAGTAAAACACAAGATCAACCAGTTCAATAAGGATTTCTACAAACAGTGCTACTCAAGACTCAACACGAGTGCACACAAGAGGTTCAAACTATTCATGCAATGTTCAAATGTGCACACAAAGTTTCAAACTGTGGCTGACCATCATCAAATAGAATTCAAGCTCACAATGCTTGCTTCAAATGCAAGTTCAAGCTCAATAAAAGTATTCAAATGCCCTCACACCAACAATGATTCCATGATCATACAAAACTCATCAATAATTTAGAATTTCAGAATCAAAAATAACTCTCACACTCCCAAAGATAAACACATGCATAACTTTACCCATATGCTTGCCCTTATTTTCCAATCAACATTATTTTCAGGTCACTCAAGATCACAAAGGTCTTTCAAGGCTTGTAACGGGGTTGAGGGTAAAGGTATGATCATTTTGTCTTAGTGACTTCTATCTTCATGAAGTATGGCCTGCATTTCACTGCTTCTCCTTCTCTTTCACACTATATGATGTTCACAATCCACCCTATGTTCATTTAAGCATGACTCATTGGATACCCCATTTCTTTTGCTCATTCAACAAGCTTTATTTCACAAACTCTTCTCTTTTTCAATCTTTTTCTATTTTCACATTTTTCTTTTCTCTCTTTTTTTTACATGGAGGGATTTCATCTTTTTCAACATGATCCTTCAACGACAAATTTTTCAAACATCTTGATTTTCCTTTTTTTCACCACACCCCAACTTAGGCTTTTGGCCTAAGTTGTCTATTCAAACGAACCAATACTTCATGAAGGTTATAGGTGATGGGACAAAGAGGTCAAAGTTGTTCAAGTTTCTTCCAAAGAAAAGGATAGGCTCAAATGGTGCCAAGCTAGGTTCACACTCTCACAAGGTGATCACAAAGAGGTATAAGATCAAATTTTGGTTCACTCTTCACAAATTGTGCCTAAGATCATTTCAATCGCGTGCTTACATCAATCAATTGGACTAACGGGGAAAGTTCTATGTATTACCAAACACATGCTTCAAGAAAACCTCACCACACATGGCATTCGACACAATCATCAAACAAGGCTCTACAATTTGAAGCTAGCGTGCAACGATCATCATAAGTGATCAACTCAACAATCGGCTAGTCACAATGAGATGCTAGGAGTTCACATATGACTTATGTAACTTAATTTTCCTCATCGGAGCCGCACAAACATACAGTTTAATCAAGAGCACTATTCAAGTCATCGGTATTGATTATAACCGACACTCAAAATTTCATGAGAGAATAGCCATGGTCTCTAAGGTGGTATCAAACCCCCACCCCACCAAGTATACCTAACATTGTCCTCAATGTAAAATGAAAAATAAAGACAAAATGACAAAGGAAAAGTACTGAATGAAAGGAACGGAGTTAGGTGAATTCTTCATAATGAGGCCCATCGGTGAAGCTTGTAAGATATCGCCGAACCACTCGGCGAACCGCCGAACTACATGTGGCTCGCCAAAATTTACAGAACACTGGCCCTGTAAATGTGACCAAAGGGCGGTCGAAGTCAAGCTCGCCGAACCCCATTTGCGTACCGCCGAACAAAATGGCAGCGTCAGAGAAAATTCCAGAACACCAGCCCTTCAGGAGTGACCAAAGGGTGGTAGAAGTCAGGCTCGCCGAACCTCATCGTCGCATCGCTGATCAGACTGGCCGTTTTGCCAAATATTCTAGGACGATGGTCCTACCGTTCTGTGAAAAAGGTGAACCAAATCGCGACCACCGATCCACTCCGTGGACCGCCGAAATGGTCTTACCATCGTACAATTACCTATCCCTGCACATCCAGTACACATTATGAAAAAACAACTAAAGATTGGGTTGCCTCCAAAGAAGCACCTTATTTAACATCGTGGCACGACGTGGAAATCCATTCAAGCATCTTCTAAATACACCACTTCAATTACCGATATCTCATGACATTCTCCAAAATAAAGTTTCAGACGCTGTACAATCACCTTGAAAGCTGGTCCATCTTTACTTTCCACTTCGACTGCCCCATTTGTAAATACTCGAGTCACTTTGAATGGACCAGACCACTTCAATTTAAGTTTATCGGGGAAGTCTCAAATGAGAATTGTAGAGCAAAACAAAATCACCGACTCGGAATTTGCGCTGAAGGATTTTGGCGTCATGCCACTTCTTTATTTTCTCCTTATACAGGGATGAACTTTCTTACGCTCTCAATCGAAATTCCTCCAACTCATGATGTTGATTTACTCTCCCTTTCGAAGCTTTCTCCCAGTTTAGATTTAGTGTCTTCAACGCCCATAGAGCCTTATGTCCATGCTCTATTGGCAGGTAACAAGACTTTCCAAAAACTAACTGATAGGGTGACATACCAATCGGTGTTTTGAATGCAGTACGATATGCCCACAGAGCATCATCCAACTTTTGAGACCAATCCGTCCGATTTGCATTCACAGTTTTTGCCAAAATACTTTTAATCTCTCGGTTTGAAACTTCAAATTGGCTGCTTGTTTGTGGATGATATGGTGTTGCAAATTTATGCTTGACCCTATATTTGCTCAATAATAAGGCAAACATCCGGTTCCAAAAATGAGACCCTCCATCACTGATGATAGCACGCGGGGTACCAAATCATGCGAAAATATATCGCTTTAAGAAATGCACAACACTCTTACCCTTATTGTTGGGTAATGCCACAACTTCCACCCATTTGGAAACGTAATCAACCGCCACCAAAATGTACTTGTTTCCAAAAGAGCTCACAAACAAACCCATGAAATCTATACCCCAAACATCGAACAACTCAACTTTTAGGATGGGGTTAAGAGGTTATTCATGCTTTCTTGATACCCCTCCTTGCTTTTGGCAAGGTATGCATTATTTCACAAAGTCATGCGTGTCTCTGCTGTCCTCACCCCGCTATGATGTCCACCAACAAGTGAAACGTGATACGCATTGAAAATTTCATTGACTTTCTCTTCCGGTACGCATCGTCAAATTATATGGTCTGCACATTCTCTGAATAGGTACAGTTCATCCTAGAAATATTTCTTTACATCGAACAAGAACCGCTTTTGTTGGTAGAAATTCAGACCCTCGAGTATTATTCCACACACTACATAGTTTGCAAGATCAGCATACCAAGGGGTGTTGCTTTGGGTTACCCTCGTCACTGTTTCATAAGGGTCAATCATATTGGTTTCTAACCGTGACAAATGATCTGCCTCTTGATTTTCACACCCCTTTCGATCTTTTATTTCAAAATCAAACTCTTGCAACAACAAGAACCACCTAATCAACCTTGGTTTTGCATCCTTCTTAGCCATCAGGTATCTAATGGCTGCATGATCCGTATGTACCACCACTTTGGTTCCCAAAGTATACGCTCTGAATTTTTCAAACGCATACACCACCGCCAATAATCTTGCTCCGTGACGGTATAGTTATTTTGCACCACATTCAGTGTCTTATTTGCATAATAAATTAGGTGAAATAACTTCCCCTTTTGTTGACCAAGGACAACTCCTAAAGCAACCCCACTAGCATCACACATGAGCTCAAACAGAATACTTGATCGGGGGAAATAATGATTGGGGCTGACACCAACTTATCTTTCAAGCATAAAAATTCCTTTAGATAAGCATCATCAAAGTTGAAAGTCGAATCCTTTTCTAACAATTTGCAAATAAGGTGTGCTACTTTGGAAAAATCCTTAATGAATCTCCCGTAGAAGCCCGCATGGCCTAGAAAACTCCGGACACCTTTCACCGAGATAAGAGGGGGAAGTTTACCAATCACTTCAATTTTGGCTTGATCCACTTGCATGCCTTCTCATGAAATTTTATCCCCTAAGACAATTCCCTCCTTTACCATGAAATGACACTTCTCCCAATTTAGAACTAGGTTGGTTTCTACACATCTTTGTAGCACTTGCCCAAGATGTTCAAGACAATCTTCAAAAGAATCACCAACGACTGAGAAATCATCCATGAATACTCCCATCGAGTCTTCCACCATATCAAAGTAAAATTGAGAGAATATATCATTGAAATGTCGCTGGGGCATTACATAACCCAATAGGCATCCTCTTGAAAGAAAAGGTCCCATAGGGACATGTGAAAGTAGTCTTCTCTTGGTCTTCCGGTGCAACTGAAATCTGGTTGTATCTGGAATAACCATCCAAAAAGTAATTCCACCCACTCCCCGCAAGCCTGTCGAGCATTTGTTCCTTAAACGACATTGGGAAATGATCTTTCTCGGTCCATACATTTAACTTTCGGTAATCTATGCATACCCGCCAACCAGTAACTGGCCTCATGGGGTCAAGTTCACCTTTTTCGTTTGGAACTATCTTGATCCCTCCTTTCTTTGGCACACATTGCACGGGACTCACCCATTTACTGTCCGCAATCGGATATACTACACCTGCATCTAACCACTTAATGATTTATTTCTTTACCACCTCTTGCATAGGCGGATTTAGCCGTCTTTGATGCTCAACACTTGGTTTGCATTCGCTGTCCAGTTTGATTTTATGAGTGCAAATCCCTGGGGGGTACCTACAATATCAGAAATTGTCCAACCTATGGCCTTGATGTATCGCTTTAACACTACCACAAGTAATTTCACTTGCCATTCAAGCAAGTCAGTTGCAATGATGACGGGTAAGGTACTATTTTCTCCCAAAAATACATACTGAAGATAAGATGGGAGCGCTTTCAACTCAAGCTTTGGAGGTTCTTCTGTGGATGGTTTGGCGGGAGGACTCTCTCAATTTTTTAGATCAATATCAAGCTTCACTGGGTTTCTTTAATGAGTACCTGGTCCTGATAGAGAAGCCACCACTTCATCATACCCTTGAACTTTGGTCTCATCATAATTCGAAAGGACAACCGCAAGAGGTTCACCCACACACATCATTTCACTCACACTAGCCACTACTTCATCAATCACATCAATTATTGAAACTACATGAATGTCACTAGGTTGCTTCATTGATTTGCACACATTGAAGGTAACCTCCTCTTCATTTACCCAAAACTTTAACTCACCACTTTTAACATCCACTAGAGCTCTTCCGGTTGCCAAAAATTATCTACCCAAAATAATAGGCACCTCCGCATCAAGGGTAGGTTACGTCGCCCAATTTCTCTTATCCAAGGGTTGGCACGCTGTAACTTTAGGCAAGCAAAGAGGCCACTCGGCGAACCACCGAGTGGATTTGGCGATCTTCAACTTTGTTTTTCTTCTCTCTTTTTCTCGTTAATGTCTTTTGCTGTTACGACCCAGGGATACCCCCTAGATGTAACATGGCATATAGAACCCCGAAGGACTCCATACAAGCCACTTAGCTCTCATAACATAAGAAATAAAACAATAAGAGTAAAACAATAATCCAAGTCCAAAACATTTTATAAAAGAAAGCGAAACTCTAAAACACTTGTCTCATCGTAGCCACCTAATACAAGAGAATTAAATTAGGCCTAGCCCATACATCATGTCCAAAAGAGAAAATACATGAAAGAAAGTGAAAACAATAAAGTCCGTCCTCTAAGCATGAGGACTCACCAAAGCTCAGGAATCAATCAAATCACCCACTAGCCACAAAATTGAGCACCCCGAATATCTGACCCTACATTTGGGGAAAATGTAGGCAAGAGTATGTGTTAGTACAAAATAATGTACCAAGTATGATAGCCATGCATAAAACATTTAAATCATGCTAAAAAGGGACATTTCATTTCATGACATGCAATTGACCAAGCTAAACATGACATAAAAGAGTTATAAAACATAAGTCATAAAATCATGGTCAATGCAACATAACTTCATCTTTAAAACCTTTGAACTCATATGCGATACTTCGTGAAGTAACCTTAGTTCATTATTACTTATGGAGAATTAGCCTTAACCGTCATAGAGACCATGTGAACTATAACATGATCCCCCCGTATCTCCCACACCGAAAAGGGTTGTCCTACTTGCCAAGGTAGAACAATGAACTTCTAGCTTAAGTGGATCCACTAGCTAATCAACCCATGGGGGCACATAGTTAAGGGATTAGGAGATTGCTACTAGAAACCCGACCTCTACTAACGGGGAGCTTCTATCTCATGAGATTGCTTCTAGAAACTCGGCCTCTACTAATGAGAGAGTTTTCATCCCATCATCAATATCCACTCGGTGCTAAGCATAAATCCCACGGAATAGTGATTTCTTACTTGACTTCATTAATCATGGAAAGGTGCCCTTGGACAACCAATCCAAGCTAGTTCATTAGGACAACTCTTACTCTTTGATTCAATTAGGTGAGAACATTTCAACCTAAGAATCCTTTCTATGTGAGAAAACCTTTCACATCATGCTAGTTATGTGTTTAGTGAGAATATCCTTTCACATTACAACATCATCATTGGTACTTTACTCTCAAAGCACCCTTAAAACATTTGCATAGATTTCATAAAATAATGCATAAATCCATAATTTACCTTTTGAGGCTCAAAACCCACTTTCAATCATCAACTCTTAGAAAACACGGGTTAGATATGGATTTCATCATAAATACATGTAAAGCTTGCAATACATGCTCAATTTCATAAAACTCTTCCTTGAAGATCAAAATCCCACATCATATGATTCATAACTTGAAAACATGGGGATTACATGGGTTCATGGGGAAATCATAATAAAATCATCATATTTCATCAATTCATGCATAAGAGATCATGATTCAATCATTTAAATCAATAATGCAAAGAACCCATGATAATTGAAGAAAACCCTAACTTAATTGGAGAATTCTACCTTTTGAAATATAGAAATTTGGGAACTCCATAGATGAAAGGAATCCATGAATGAAAACTATCATACCTTGAGTCCAAAAGCTAGCCTTCAATGGAGGAATTGAGACCTTGACTTGAAACCCTAGATGAATCCTTCTTCTTGTTCTTCTTCAAGTTTCTAGAGAGAAAATTATTTAAGAGCTCTTATTTTTGGTGAGTTTAGAGAGAATGATTTCTATTGAGAAATTTGGGGGTAAAAAGGCTTATATAAGGGTCCTAAACATAGGCAAAACGACATAGTATAGGAACTAATTAATTAGGAAAAGACCCAACTGCCCCTGAAAATAACTGCCAGCAGTGACCCACGATCCACCACCGACGGACCGTGGACTCACCAACGATCCGTCCTGCACACTCGTGGTTGGTAGTCAGAGAGTTTTGGCCTGACCTACGGTGCCTGGACCACGGGGCATGGACCCATCGATGGCTCGTAGGTCCTGTCGTGGTTCATGGCCTGGGCAGACTTATTGGTGGCCTTTCCACGGGACCACCTACGGTCCGTGGTTCAACCTACGGGCCGTGGCTGGCCTACGTGGATGGCACCTGTAAGTTCTGCAATTTTTGCTCGGATCCCCTCTTTTGAATCCGGGGTGTTACAATATCTCCCCCTTGGAACCATTTGTTCTCGAATGAGATTCAAACTGGTTCTAAAAGAGTAGGAGAGGAACTAACAATGTAATGCATACAACCAAGGAGGAACTATCGACTCCAAGCTAGGACGTTCTCAAAACATCATAAGAGGGGTGAAACTAACTCTATGAGCCCATTATGCATGCAATGCACATAAACAAGGAGGAAACATCAACTCCAAGCTAATCATACTTAAATGCATCATAAGTAAGTAGGAACTACATCTAGCAACCCAATATGCATGAAATTTCAACATTACTCATTTTTAAGGAGAAACTACCTTCTCCAAGCTAATAGCATGCTCAACACAATCTCATGGAGCTCATATGCCATTCACTTTCAAAAAAGCATATCTAAAGCATGTTCATCAATTCATCTCATGAAGTCTATAGGCAACTCATACTCAATGCACAACAACATGAGGAAAATCAATCATATAAACTCATTTTCTTGCAAAACACAAGTTTTCATGAACATGCATCACATAAGGAAATCATGGAAACACATAAAAACACATGATTCCCAAAACAAGGACAAACCAAGAGGAACTCATTACCTCAAGCTAGAATAGGAGTAGAAGAAAAAAGATGAGGCTATCAGGACATCATATCGGCCTCGGCCTCCAAAGTAGCACCCTCAACTAATTGATTCCTCTACAAAACCTTCACGGAAGATATTTCTTTGTTTCTCAACTTCTTGACTTGGCGGTCTAGAATCTCTTCCGGAACTTCCTCATAAGAAAGACTTTCATCAACTCCCAATCCTTCTAGGGAAACTATGAATGTTGGATCTCCAACACACTTATCAAGCATAGAGACATGGAATACGGGATGCACTATTGCCAACTTATTTGGAAAATCTAATTCATAGGAAACCTTTCCAACGCGTCTCAAAACTTGATATGGGCCTACATATCGGGGACTAAGCTTCCCCTTCTTACCAAACCTCATCACACACTTCATGGGTGATATTTTCAAGTAAACTCAATCCTCAACATCAAACTCTAGATCCCTTCTTCTCACATCTGCATAGGACTTTTTCCGACTTTGAAGCATTTTCAACCTTTCCCTTATAAGTCAAACTTTCTCTATGGACTCATGTACCAATTCAGCACCTATTAGGGCAACTTCACCCACATCAAACCATCCTATAGGAGATCTACACCTCCTACCATATAAGGCCTCAAATAGAGCCATATCGATACTTGAGTAATAACTATTATTGTAAGCAAACTCAATCAATGGCAAATGGTCATCCCAATTGCCTTAAAATCAACCACATAAGCCCTTAACATATCTTCCAAATTTTGGATCGTACGCTCCACTTGCCTATCGGTTTGGGGATGAAAAGTTATGCTAAGCTTAACCTTAGTGCCAAGCCCCTTTTGGAATGACTTCCAAAACTGAGAAGTGAATTGGGTACCACGATCGGAAATAATGGACAAAGGAACTCCATGTATCCTTACCATTTCTCTTAAGTACAACTTGGCATAGTCCTCCTCCGAATAGGAAACCTTGACGGGAAGGAAATGAGCCGATTTCGTCATCCGATCTACTATCACCCAAATCAAATCATGTTGCCGCCGGGTGCGAGGCAAACCAACAATAAAGCCCATATTCAAGTCTTCCCACTTCCAAGTAGGAATGCTAATGTCTTGGGACAAACCTCCCGGTTTCTGATACTCAACCTTCACTTGTTGGCAATTTGGACATTTAGCCACAAATCCTGCAATATCTTTCTTCATCCCATTCCACCAATAGACCTCCCGTAAGTCACAGTACATCTTGGTGGCTCCCGGTTGAATGGATTACCACGAACTATGGGCTTTTTCTAAAATCTGTTCCCTCAAGTCATCCACATTTGGAACACAAAATCGACCTTGGTATCTAAGTACACCATCTCCCCCTTGGGAGAAAGCCTCAGCGGATTTCTTAAGCACCACCTCTACCAAAATTGGATCAAGACCTTGCTTGGCTTTTACATCCTCCACAAAAGATGATTCAGAACCATTGTGAACCATAACACCACCTTTGGTGGAGTCCAATAGTTGAACACCTAATCGAGCCAATCTATGAATATCTCAAACCAACTCTTTCTTTTCTTCTTCAATATGAGCAACACTACCCATAGACAATCGACTAAGAGCATCCACTACCACATTAGCTTTACCGGGGTGATAAAGAACACTCATGTCGTAATCTTTCAATAATTCAAGCCACCTTCTTTGGCGGAGATTCAAATCTTTTTTATTAAACACGTATTGCAAACTCTTGTGATCGGTAAACACATCTACATGTATTCCATACAAATAGTGTCTCCAAATCATTAAGGCAAAAATGATCGTTGCTAACTCAAGGTCGTGAGTAGGCTAATTATTCTCATGGATTTTAAGTTGCCTTGAGGAATAGGCAATAACTTTTCCATTTTGTATAAGCACACATCCTAGCCCAATTCTTGAGGCATCACAATAAACCACAAAGCCCTCCATCCCTTCCGGTAAGGTCAACAACGGAGAGGAAGTAAGTCTATCTTTCAACTCTTGAAAACTCTTCTCACACGCTTCAGACCATATGAATTTAGCCTTCTTTTAAATCAAAGCTGTCAAAGGAGAGGCAATTGAAGAGAAGCCCTCAACAAACCTTCTATAGGAACCGGCTAAACCCAAGAAACTTCTAATATCTGAGGGAGTTAGAGGTCTAGGCCAACGCTTGACTGCATCCGTCTTTTTTGGATCTACCTCAATACCCTTACTCGAAACAATATGACCAAGGAAAGCTATAGACCTTAACCAAAATTCACATTTGCTAAACTTTGCTAAAAGTTAATGGTCCTTGAGAATTTGCAACACGATCCTCAAATGATCAATATGCTCACCCTCACTGCTTGAGTAGATCAAAATATCGTCAATGAACACAATCAGAAACATGTCAAGGTATTGTCTAAACACCCTATTCATCAAATCCATAAATGCCTCCGCAACATTAGTCAACCCAAACGACATTACCAAAAACTCATAATGGCCATACTAAGTTCGAAAAGCCATCTTTAGAATGTCATCATCTTTCACCCTCAATTGGTGATAACCCGATCAGAGATCAATCTTAGAGAAATAGCTTGCCCCTTGAAGTTGGTCAAATAAATCATCTATCCTTGGAAGAGGATACTTGTTCTTAATGGTAACCTTGTTCAACTGTCGATAATTAATGCACATACGAAGAGAACCATCATTCTTTCTCACAAAAAAAACTGGAGCACCCTATGGAGAGATACTCGGTCGGATAAAACCCTTATCCTTCAAGTCCTTCAATTGTTCTTTCAACTCCTTAAGTTCTGCCGGAGCCATACGGTAAGGAGGAACAGAGATAGGTTGTGTATCTGGGAGAATGTCAATACCGAAGTCTATTTCCCTCTCGGGAGGAATACCGGGTAAATCATCTGGGAACACTTCCAGAAATTCATTAACAATGGGGACCGACTCGAGAAAAGGGGTTTTAGAATCTACATCCCTCACCCTAACTAGATGGTAAAAGCAACCCTTATAAATCATCTTTCTAGCTTTAAGATAAGAAACAAACTGACCCTTAGGCATATAATTTCCCCCCTTCCACTCTAGGATAGGCTCATTCGGGAACTGAAACTTGACTACACGAGTTCTACAATCGATAGAAGCATAACATGAGTGCAGCCAATCCATACCAAAAATAACATCAAAATCTAACATATCAAGCTCTACCAAGTCAACAATAGTAACTCTATGGGACAAGGAAACAAGAAACTTTCTATAGACCTCCTTAGCCACAATAGAATCACCAACAGGAGTAGACACAAAAAAAGGTTCTAGCAACACATCCGGAAGAACATCAAACCTCATAGCCACATATGGCGTCACAAAAGACAAGGTAGCACCGGGATCAAGTAAAGAATATATATCAAGTTGGAAAACTTTCAACATACCGGTTACCATATCCAGAGAACTCTCTTGTTCACCCCGAGTCTGAAGGGCATAAAAACGGTTTTGCTTAGGAGAATTGGAACCCGCACCACTAGTAGTAGCTTGCTTGCCCTCTCTTTCTTTAGCCGTAAGCATTGGGAAATCCCTCATTTTGTGACCACTTTTACCACAACCAAAGAAACCATCTGTGCCGGCTAGGAACTTACCCTCGTGCTTCCTTCCACACTCAGTACAATTAGACCTAGGCAATGAAGATCCACTACCATTACCTCCTTGAGGCTTAGGGTTATACACCCTATCTTGGTTGAAGTTAGGAGAAGCATTGGAGGAACCTTGACCGGAAAAACTTTGTCAGAATCTAGGACGACCTTGTCCATCGGACCTTGCATTAGTGAAATTACCATCACCGGTCTTAGCCCTTTTTGCCTCTCTAGACATTTTCTTGAGTTTCTCCTCCTTAATTTGTTGTGCATGTACCATGAGACAAGAGATGTCCATGTCATTAATGAGCATAGAGGTTCGACACTCTTTTACCACCATTTCAGACACACCTGAAACAAACTTACTCATCTTAGCCCTTGAATCGACAACCATTGATGGAGCATACTTAGACAATTGAGTGAACTTTAGAGCTTATTCCCTCACACTCATACTTCCTTGTCGAAGGTTAATGAACTCAAGTACCTTGGCTTCCCTCATCTCAAGGGGAAAGAACCTATCAAGAAACACGACCTTAAACTTCTCCCAATCAAGAGGACCCGCATCTTCCGGTCTCCCTTCCTTAAATTGGTTATACCATATTTGAGCCACACCTTTCAATTGGTAAGCATCAAACTCCACCTTTTCCACCGACGTAACTCCCATGATCATCAAAACCTTATAGACCTCATCGATAAACTCTTGAGGATTTTCCTCAACTTTAGAACCATGAAACTCCGAAGGACTCATCCTTGTGAAGCCCCTTACTCTTGAAGCCGTCGTACCCACATTTGGGTTCACAGGAACCACTACCTCCCTATTGGCTTGGGCCATAATGGCTTGAGCCAACACTTGAAAACCATTTCTAAACTACGCATTCGACACTTGCTCGGCCAAAGGAAGGATCGGAACATGAGGAGCTTGGGTAGGAGTGTTGAGTCCGAGATTTTGACTCATTTAGGACTTTATCTTAATAGTTTAAGTGTCCTCAAATGCCGAACTGATGCTCTAAACTGATGTTAAAGTGTGAATTTGCAGATATGAGGGCTAAGGAGCAAGGCAAGGACACTACCGGGCAAAAAGGAGCAAACAAGCTAAAGAATTAAAGAAAAGTGATCCTGGTGATCGCCAAGACCACTGGGCGAACCGCCAAGTGGCTCTTTAGTCCGCCCAAAGTTACCGTATGCCATTCTTGAGACGATAGAAATTGGGCGAAGAACATTCCCTATCGGCAACTCGCCGACTGAATCGGCGAAGAGGAGTTAGTCTGCCGATGTTTACATGACAATTAATGAGGATGCAAGCTGAATGGCAATCAACAGGAGAAAACGGTGCATCGTGAACTATTTGGTTACCCCGACATAGACCGCCTAAAGTCACCACGTGCAATAGATGAAAACTCAAGATAAGAAGGCGATGGACAGGAGCGATTGGCGACTCACCGACCTGTTGGCGAAGCGCGACTTACCTCACCGATTTTACCCCAAAGGCCAAATTTTTAAAGAGTATAAATTTATTTTTTGAAAAGAGAGAAGGCCTCCAGATATTGTAAAAACCCGTACTTAGAATGAAGACACTTTTCTTATTTAGTTGGGAAGCATTTTTTAAGTAGATTTCGAATTGGGTTTTGTAATTGAAAGTACATTGAATCATTTTAAGGGTTTGGAAATCAATACCCAGCCATGGAGAATGAAATAGGTATTGAATTCTTACTTTTTATGATGACTAGCTAAAACCCCCATTCTTGGGGGTGTGACCATGTGACTAATTTTCTAATTTAGTTGATGGGTGTTAGGGATTATTGATTGTATTACTACTTTGAAGTGGGTTTGATTGATTGTTGTTGTTAAAATTGATGAGTTGGAATGTCTATTTCAATGTTATTTAGTGTTTTATGCTTGCTTGAGAGAGAGGTGTAAAACCAAGGCTTTAAATTAGCATTTGTAGTAATTGGGTTGTTGTGGGTTCTGCCAGAGAGAGTGAATTCTAAGCTTAATTCTACCTATCTAGCTCGAGAGAGTAGATGAAGTGAGGTTTTGGGTTGTTTATAGTGTTTAGCTTGTTGAGGTTCGAGAGAACTCACCTAAATCGTGATAGTTATTCGAGAGAAAGCTTTCACATCTAAGGTCCAACCTACCCACTGAGATTTAGTAACCTTTAGTAATTACCGAGCACCCATTTAAAGAAATTAACAATTAGTCGGTCATTCCCCCAAGTACCTCTTAATCACTTTATTACCCCTGTTGTTTGTGATTGTTTTAGTTGCTAATTGATAACCAATTCCCCCCCCCCCCCTGACATTTGTGTCACCCCTTCGATTTATTTAAGTGTTTTTGATAATTTTCATTCCTACAACTGATTAAATCGCATTTACAACTTCATAATTAAATTCAAACTTGTACCGCTCCCTGTGGGTTTGACCCCAACTCACTTGTTGGGTTTTATACTAAATTATGATCGTCTACACCTAGTATCGGATGAGGTGTAGTTTAGCATTAATCAAAATGGCACCGCTGCCGGAGAGTGGTGTTTATATTTCTATTATTGAAGTTTAAATTGTGATCTTCTTGTGTTGTAGTTGAATCGACTTGCCTTTTTGTTGTGAGTTATGTGTGATCAGGTGACAAGATGAGTGCAAATGAAAGCACCGTGAACCAACTTGGTCACCAAGATGATGGTGGTGAGTTCTTTCACGCAAATGAAGCTCTATTGGGGGGAGTAGGTGCTATTCGCCTACCTCCGATTGTGAATCATGTTGCAATCCATGTGACGAACACAATGCTGCAACTCTTGCAAGCTAAAGGCATATTTGGGGGGCTGGATCATCAGAATTCCCATGAGCATATTTGAAACTTTGTGGAGATATGTAGTCCATTTTCACTCAAGGATATTTCACAAGAATCAGTTCGGCTCCGGTTGTTCCCTTTTTATTTAATGGGAGAAGCGACCAAGTGGTTAGCAGGACTACCGAGGGACTCCATTTTATCATGGGAAGAGCTTACTGAGGCATTCTATATAAGGTTCTTTCCACCCTCAAAGATAGTGAAATTGTTTTACAACATCCAAAACTTCAAGCGAGTAGAAGGGGAACTGATTCATGATACTTGGCTGAGATTTCAAAAGGTTGTACTACAATGTCCCACTCATGGGCTTCCGGGTAATGTGATGCTTCAATATTTTTACCGGAGTTTAGATTCAGTGAACAAAAGAGTTGCTGACCAGCTGTCTCGAGGGGGGATAATGTTACAACCATTTGAGGTAGCCTCATCCCTTCTTGATGAAATGAAAAAGATCAATCGAGCGTGGTACACTCAAGAGGACCAAATATCTACCTTAAAATTTAGAATGACAAAGGAGCAACCTGACAAGAAGAAAGAGAGGGATGAGAATATTAGCAAAATTATGTCCCAAATGGAGTGGTTACAAAAACAAGTGCTAGAAAAGGTTGGTGAACCCAAAGAAGTCAGAAGAGTATTTAGACTTGAGGAAGGTTCTCACACGAGCTACTTAAAGTCGGGTGGAAATCAAGGTTGGAACTCGCATAAGGAAGAAGAGCAGAGACGATACTATCAAGAATGTACTGAACAAAATGACCCTTGGAGGAGAGAGGAGAGTCATGAAGAGGACCACACGCAATCATGTGACAGCCCAAGGTCAAAGGGTAGCTCAAGTAACATACGAGTGGATGAATTGTTGTCGCGTATCCTAGATAAAGTTGAAGGATCTGATTACATGCTTCAGGAGATGAAATCTGACTTCTCATCATTGAATAATAGAGTGAATTCTCACGCAGATGCAATCAAACAACTTGAGGGTCAACTTAGCCAACTTTCAGCATAACTAGAACCCATGGTGTTTGAAAAGGGTGAAGCTGAGTGTGCAACAACTTTGAGGGCTCATTATGACAAAGATGTGGCGGTTGTGACTCGAAGTGGAAAGATAGCAGCTGGTAATGTGAAGGGTAATAATGGGATGAAAACTCACGAGGAAGAGAAAGATATGGATGAGGAAGAGAGGCTTGTTCAAGCACCGGAAATTGATATGCTCAAAGAGAAGGAGGAAAGTTCTAAGCAAAGCCCCACCGACGAGTTGCGAAAATATAAAGAAAAGGCCATCTCAAATCCAAAGATAGTGCAACCTCTTCCAAAAATAGCTCCTCTATTTCCTCAACGTCTCAAAAACAAAAATGAGGATGAAAAGTTCCAAAAATTTCTATCTATGTTTAAGACACTTTCTATAAATCTTCCGTTAGTGGAAGCATTATTGGAGATGCCGGGATATGCAAAATTCATGAAGGAGCTGGTTACTAAGAAGAGAAGCATGGACTTTGAAACAATCAAAGTTTCTCATAATTTCAGTGCCATTATGACTAGCGAGATGATTATAAAGAAAGAGGATCCAGGGGCATTCACTATCCCATGCACCATTGGTATGCTTCAATTTGCTAAAGTTTTTCATGATTTGGGAGCAAGTATAAATTTGATGCCCTATGCAATCTTTAAACAACTTGGGTTTGGGTGAACAAAAATCCACAACAATGCGGCTTCTTATGGCGGACCGGTCGATCAAACACCCCATTGGAATACTCTATGACATATTGGTAAAGGTGGATCGATTCATCTTTCCAGCTGATTTTTTTATTCTTGATTGTGAGATTGATTCTGAAGTTCCTATTATTTTGGGTGGACCATTTTTAGCAACCAGAAGAGCTCTAGTGGACGTTGAAAGTAGGCAGTTGAAGTTTCGGGTAAAATAAGATGAGGTCACCTTCAATGTATGCAAATCAATGAAGCAACCTAGTGATACTCATGTAGTTTCAATGATTGATTTGATTAATGAAGTGGTGGCTAGTGTGAGCGAAGTGATGTGTATGAGTGAACCACTTGAGGCTGTTCTTTCGAATTATGATGAAACCGAAGTCCAAGGGTATGATGAAGAGGTAGCTGCTCTATCAGGATTAGGTGAATACTCAAGGAACCCATTGAAGATAGACATTGATCTAAAGAATTGAGAGAGTCCTCTCGCTAAACCATCCACGGAGGAACCGCCAAAGCTTGAGTTGAAAGTGCTTCCCGCTCATCTTCGGTATGCATTCTTGGGGGCGAATAATACCTTGCCAGTTATCATTGCAGCTGACTTGCTTGAGTGGCAAGTGAAATTTCTTTTTGAGGTGTTGAAAATGTACATCAAGGCAATAGGATGGACTATCGCTGATATTGTAGGTATTCCACCGGGATTTGCACACACAAAATCCAATTGGATAGCGAGTGCAAACCAAGTGTTGAGCATCAAAGAAGATTAAACCCACCTATGCAAGAGGTGGTGAAGAAAGAGATCATTAAATGGCTAGATGCAGGTGTAGTGTATCCTATTGCGGATAGCAAATGGGTGAGCCCGGTACATTGCGTACCCAAAAAAGGAGCCATCACGGTGGTCCCGAATGAGAAAGGTGAACTCGTCCCCATGAGGCCAGTCAACGGTTGGAGAGCATGCATGGATTACTGGAGACTCAACTCTTGGACCGAGAAAGATCATTTTCCAATGCCGTTTATGGATCAAATGCTTGATAGACTTGCGGGGCGTGGATGGTACTGTTTCTCTGATGGCTACTCCGGGTACAACCAAATCTCTATTGCACCGGAAGACCAAGAGAAGACCATTTTCACATGTCCCTACGGGACTTTTGCCTTCAAGAGGATGTCGTTTGGATTATGCAATGCTCCGGCGATATTTCAACGGTGCATGCTTTCGATTTTCGCTGACATGGTGGAAGATTCAATGGAAGTATTCATGGATGACTTTTCAGTTGTAGGTGACTCTTTTGAGACATGTTTGGCTCATCTTGGGCGGGTCCTTCAAAGGTGTGAAGAAGCCAACTTGGTCCTTAATTAGGAAAAATGTCACTTCATGGTCAAAGAAGGCATAGTCCTAGGTCACAAAGTGTCACAGAAGGGACTGGAGGTCGACAAAACAAAGATCAAGGTTATTGAGAAGTTGCCACCACCTATATCTGTTTAAGGTATTCGGATTTTTTTGGGGCATGTAGGGTTCTATAGGAGATTTATCAAAGATTTTTCAAAAATTGCACATCCATTGTGTAAGCTATTGGAAAAAGAGGTGAAGTTTCTTTTTGATGATGCTTGGTCAAAAGCTTTTGAGTGTTTTAAGGAAAAGCTAATCTCTACCCCGGTGATCATCATCTCGGATTGGTTCGAACCATTTGAGGTGATGTACGATGCAAGTGGTACCGCTTTAGAAGCCGTGTTAGGGCAAAAGTGCAACAAGCTCTTTTATCCAATTTATTACGCTAGCAAGACGCTAAATAGAGCACAACGTAACAACACTGTTACTGAACAATAGCTATTAGCTGTAGTTTATGAATTTGAGAAGTTCAGAGCATACTTGTTGGGCACCAAAGTGATAGTTCATACTGATCATGCAGCAGTACGATATTTAATTGCAAAGAAAATGCTAAGCCGAGGTTGATCAGGTGGGTTTTGTTGTTGCAAGAATTTGATTTTGAAGTAAAAGATCGAAAGGGGTGTGAAAATCAGGTGGCAGACCATTTATCACGGTTAGAAACTAATGTGACCAACCCCAAAGAAAGGGATATTGTGGCTGAATTCCCAGATGAAACAGTGATGAGGCTGACCCAAAGCAACATCCCTTGGTATGTTGATCTTGCTAACCATGTGGTATGTGGAATTATGCCAAAGGATTTGAACTCCTATCAGCGGAAGCGGTTCTTGTTTGATGTGAAGAAATACTTTTGTGATGAACCATATCTGTTTCGAGAATATGCAGACCATATCATTCGTAGATACGTACCGGAAGAAGAAGTCAATGCTATTCTTAATGCGTGTCACACATCACCTGTCGGTGGACATCATGATAGGGTGCGGACAGCAGCAAAAGTTCTTCAAAGTGGTTACTACTGGCCATTTCTATACCGAGACATGCATGACTTTGTGAAACAATGCATCCCTTGTAAAAAACAAGGTGGGGTATCAAGAAAGCATTAATTACCTCTCAATCCTATCTTAGAAGTGGAGTTGTTTGATGTTTGGGGTATAGATTTCATAGGGCCGTTTGTGAGTTCTTTCGGCCACAAATATATTTTGGTGGCAGTTGATTATGTGTCCAAATGGGTCGAAGCTGTAGCCTTGCCTAACAATGAGGGTAAGTGTGTGGTGCAATTCTTAAAGTGATATATTTTTGCACGGTTCGGCACCCCACGAGCTATCATCGGTGATGGGGAATCTCACTTTTGCAACCGGATGTTCTCCTTGTTGTTAAGAAAATATGGGGTAAAGCATAAAGTTGCAAAGCCATACCATCCACAAACAAGCGGTCAAGTGGAAGTTTCAAACCGAAAAATTAAAAGCATTTTGGCAAAAACGATGAATACAAATCGGATGGATTGGTCTCGCAAATTGGATGATGCTCTGTGGGCATATCGGACTGCGTTCAAAACACCAATTGGTATGTCTTCATACCAGCTAGTATTCAAAAAGTCTTGTCATCTACAAATTGAGCTTGAGCACAAAGCTTTATGGGCGTTGAAGACTCTAAACCTGAATTTGGAAAAGGCTGCAAAAGGGAGAGTGAACCAACTCCACAAATTGGAGGAATTCCGGTTGAGAGCATATGAAAGTTCAGCCCTGTACAAGGAGAAGATGAAGAGGTGGCACGACGCCAAATTCCTTCAGCGTGACTTTCAAGTCGGTGACTTTGTGTTGCTCTTCAATTCCCAATTGAGACTTTTTCCTCGTAAACTTAAGTCAAAGTGGTCTGGTCCATTTAAGGTAACCCGAGTGTTCACAAATGGGGTAATTGAAATTGAAGGAAAAAAGAGGCCCAACTTTCAAGGTGAATGGGCAGCGCCTAAAGCTGTATTTTGGAGAATGTCATGAGATTTCGGTAATTGAAGTGGTGTACTTGGAAGACGCTTGAAAGCATTTCCACGTCGTGCCACGATGTTAAATAAGGTGCTTCTTGGGAGGCAACCCAAGCGTTAGTCGTTTAGAATAATGTGTGCTGAATGTGCAGGTATAGGTGATTCTGTGATGGCATGAATATTTTGGTGAGCCGCCGAGTGGACTCGGTGGTCGTGACTTGGTTCGCCTTCTAGGCATCGAGGGTGGCCTTGAAATTCTTTAATATTAGGCAAAGTATCCAGGCCACTCGGCGAATCACCGAAGAGATTGGGAGTACTCGACTTTCACCGCCCTTTGCATTATCATAAAGGGTCGCTGTTCTGGAAATTTTGGCGATGATCTACGCATATTGGGTGATGCGCCGACGCTGTTCGGCGCACCCGATCTAGATCGCCTTTTGGTCCCAACTAGAGGAGTAGCTTTCTGGATATTTAGGCTGACTACATGTGATTAGGCAGTATGCCGAAGCGTTTGGTCATCTCCCCTTTTATTCGTCGATTGGCCAGTAGCAAAGATTCCTCCTAACCCTATTCTTGTCATTTAGTCCTATTATTTCTCTATTTTTTATTTCATGCTCGTTCATTTTTTTACATTGAGGACAATGTTGGGTGCTTTCTGTGGGGTGGGGACTTGTTAGGAATGCCACCTATAGATGTGTTTGAATGAAATTGTTCTCTTGCATTTTTGAGTGTCGGTTGTGGTCAATACCGATGACTTGAATAGTACTCTTAATTGAACGACATGGCTGTGTGGCTACGATAAGGAAAACTGAGTTACATAGATAATATGTGAACTTTTAGCATCTCATCGTGACTAGCTGATTGTCGATTAAGTCTCTTGTGATGAATATTGCACGCTAGCTAGAAAGTGTGGAGTCTTGTTTGATAATTGTATCGAATGCCTTGTGTGGTGAGGTTGTCTTGAATATTGTGCTTGATAACACCTAGAATTTGCCTCGTTGGTCCGATTGATTGAGTGAAGCAAGCTATTGAAATGATCTTAGGCAAAAGTTTTGAAGAGTGAGCCAAATTTACAACATACCTCTTTGTAGCCAACCTTGTGAGAAGTGTGAACCTTGCTTGGCACCTTTTGAGCCTATCCTTTTTCTTAGGAAGAAACTTGAACGACTTTGACCTCTTTATCCCATCACCCATAACCTTCATGAAGTATTGGTTTGTTTGAATAGCCAACTTAGGCCAACTACCTAAGTTGGGGGTGTGGTGAAAAAGAAGGAAAGTCAAGAATTGTAAAAAATTCCCCCTTTGATGGATTGTTTTGAAAAAGATGGAACCCCTCCATGTAAAAAAAAAGAAGAAGAAAAAGGTTGAAAACAAAAAAGAAGAAGTGTTGTGAAATAAAGTGTGTGAAAGGAGTAAAAGAAATGGGGTATCCAGTGATTCATGCCTAGTTGAATAATGGGGTGGATTTTGAACATGTTTGAATGTGAAAGAGAAGGAGAAAACGTGATTTTCAGGCCATACTTCATGAAGGTAGAAGCCACTAAGCCTAAATGACCATACCTTTACACTCAGCACCATTACAAACCTTAAAAAGACCTTTGTGATCTTGAGTGAGCTGAAACGAATGTTGATTAGAAAATAAGGGCAAACCTATGGGTGGAGTCATGCATGTATTCATCTTTGTGAGTGTGAGAGTTGTATATGATTCCGGGACCTTAAATTGTTGAGAAATTTGGTGTGAATATGGAATCATCTTTGTTGTGAGGGCATTTGAATACCTTTGTTGAGCTTGGACTTGCATTTGAAGCAAGCATTGTGAGCTTGGGTACACTTGATAATGGTGAGTCACAATTTGAAACTTTGAGTGCACAATTGAGCATTGTATGTGTGGTTTTAACCTTTTGTGTGCATTTATGTTGAGTCTTAAGTAGCGCTGTTTGTAGACATCCTTGTTGACCCAATTGATCTTGAGTTTTACTTGAGGACAAACAAACGTTTAAGTTAGGGGTGTTGATGAGTCCGAGATTTCGACTCATTTAGGGCTTTGTATTGATAGTTTAAGTGTCCTCAAATGCCTAACTGATGCTCTAAACTAATGTCATGAGCATCCTCTATGACACACCACCAGGCCTCTTATGCTTACACTTGACTTGTTGGCAAGACAACCACCTAGCCACAAACTCAACAATGTCCCTCTTCATACCACACCACCAATAATGCTAAATCAAATCGAGGTACATCTTGGCCGATCCCGAATGGATAGAGTACATCAAACACCTCCTCTAAGATCAATCTTACCAACTCACCTACCTTAGGCACACATATCCTTCTCCCAATCCTCAACACCCACTCAGAATCAAGTCCAGATTCCTTAGCCTCACCCCTTATCACCTTTTCCTGAATATTACACAACTTGTCATCACCAAACTAACTCTTTCTAACCTTCTCAACCAAAGAAGATCGAGCCTCAAAAAAATAATAAATCCCCCATCCTTCAAAATATGCAACCATAAAAGGGTGTTGGCTAGCCTCTCAACATCCCTAGTCGATGGTCGCTCCTCAACTCATATCAAGGCAAGACTCTCTTTGTTAGAAGATTTCGAACCTAGTGCATCCGCAACAACATTGACCTTTCTGGGTGATATTAAATAGTCATGTCACAGTCTTTCAACAACTCAAGCCATGCAAATTGCCTTAAGTTCAAATCCTTCTAACTGAATATATTCTAACTAGATATACACTGAACACTCTTATGATCAGTGAAGACCTTACAATGCACATCATACAAGTAGTGAGGCCACAACTTTAGCACAAAGACCATTGTCGCCAACTCCAAGTCATGGATATGATAATTCTTCTCATGAGTCTTCAACTATCTCAAAGCATAAGGAAATGCCTTCCCCTTTTTCCTCAACACACCACCTAAACCAACTCCTGAAGCATCAAAATTTTCACGCTCCGAGCCTACACCCTGGGCGGGACTGGCACTCGAGAACTATTGTTGGCCCCAAGCTAACCCTTGGCCAGGCTTAACTCTTAGCGGAAGACTTACTCATGATAAAAGAAAGTATTGAAATACAATCATAACTAAACTGTCTCAATGAATAACGTAGAACGTTTTAAAGATCAACATTCAACTGGCCAAATGGCAACTCAAGTCTCAACATAACTGAAAAGGAAAAGTAAAGACTCATGAACTAAAATCAACTAACTGTCTATGAAGCCTCTAACAACTAAGATGGACATTGGGACAAGACCCATGACATCCTAATGAACTAACTGATAAAGCAATTAAAGGGGTCCTCCGAAAGCAAGGAGTCTCACCAACAACTTTGAAGCTCAACTAGAATCAACAAAGCACTGGATGCTGATCCTGATTACCTGTATCTGCATCATAAAAGATGCAGTCCAACTGGCATCAGTACATTGAATGTACGAGCATGCGAGGGGAATTCTAAAACAAGATATAAGCTTGAAAGGAACTGAAAGAACATACCTGGGCTCAACTCAACTCAACTTAACTCATTTCAATATAAGGAAATAAAATGAATGCAATATAAAGAAAAGTTTTTAAAACATGGATAACAACTCTGTGTATTGAGAAATACAATAGTAACTCAGTTTGTATGCAAAGATACAATATAAACTTTGTTTGTAAATAAAAATAGAATTAATTCTGTATATATAAGAATACAAAATACTTTTGTGGGAGTTTCCCTAATCGAAAACCATCACTTAAGAGTTATGTGATGATACAGCGTTTTGCCTCACGCTGCCAAGGCCTTCCTATATCTTGTCGGAGGTATAGAACCTAACTACTGAGTGGATCCACTAGTCTATGCTAAAAAGCACTTAGGAATCATCTAAAAAGTATGACCCTTTTCTACCCATGATGGCTATATGGTTTATGGGGGCTCTACGTTATCTGAACTCTCCCCCATATCGGTGCTCAATACTACTCCCAAAATATTACTAGCTCAAATGTTTAAAAACATAACTTCTTTTTGTGGTTTGAGATTATTGCTCAAAAACTTAGCTCAAAGGCTCTCTAGGAAATCAAAGTTTCCTCTCTTGCTTAATTGTGAAAGCATTTACTCTTTACTGAAAACTAGCTCAAAGGCTCTATTGGAAATTGGTGTTTCCTTTCTTGTTTAAATGTGAAAACATTTACTCTTTGGGAATACATAGTCCCCATATACTCTTTTGAAGAAATGAACTTCACTCATTACTCTTTACTCAACTCGAAACTCAAGCCTTAAAATAAGTTTAGAGCATTTGTAAAAGACTTTTGAGAAGACTCTAGGAACTCTCTAGACTTGGCTCTTAACTTTCCTTGAATTTGAATTTATGAATTCAAGGTTATGATTCATGTTTAAGGATGATATAATGATGTTTAGACGTACCTTAGAGTGTAGAAATCAACTAGAAAACATAGGTACGTTTCAAGGGAACTCAAACGAAAATAAGTGGGAAAGGGTAGAAGGCCTGGCGACCCTAGCATACTGAGTGGCGCCGGGCGCCAGAGCTGAAACTACAGACACTGGCTTGGGGGACACTGGCTGGCGCGGCCCCCAGAGGCCAAACTACAGACTCATATGTGGGGCGCTCTGAGTGGCGCGGCGCCCCACCCCCATTCCCCAGATTTTGATGAATTTCCTTGGTCGTTTTGCAACTCTAAACCCTCTAGATTCGATTGCTTCCTTCCCCAAACACTTAGATTCGAATACATAATCAAAGTACGCAAAAATCTACTCAAAACGAAATCAAATTTCATGAATTTAACTCAAGAACTTCTCAACAACTTCAACAATCAAGAACCCAATAGAAACTTCAACAAAATCCATCTAGAACTCAATTTCGATACTTTCAAGAATATAATTTCTCTGAATTAAATCATGATTGGTGCGTGGGTGAACGGACCCAATGCTATGTGATCTCACATACCTCTTAGGGATCAACCCTTGGTGAAATCCATAAGCTTAACTTCAAGAACGCAATGAATCCTTGCTTCTTCTCCTCTTTTCTCCTCTTCTTCTCTCTTCTCTCAAAACCCTAACTTAATCATATGAAGCGTAAACTGAACCAATTCAGTTTGGACCCCAACTTAATTACCAAAAATGAATTTAAATAATTGGGTTGTGAAAAGACCATAATACCCTCCTAAAATCCGGTTTTGACTTTCCTTATCTAGACAGCCCGACTTCAAATGGGCACATCTCCCTCATACGAACTTGAAAATGAGCAAACTTAGGGGCGTTGGAAAGATAATTCAAAGATATTTACTACATTATCATGTAGCCCACCTAACTCATCCTATTCTAGGAGTTATGGTCATTTGAAGTTTACCCAAAACTCATGCTTAGCTTAACTTTGTCAAACTTTCCAAATTTGATTATTTCCAAAAACGGTCTCTTTCTAATTCTAGTTCTTTCGAATAGCGAGGTGTTACAATATCTCCCCCTTGGGAACATTCATCCTCGAATGAGATTAATCTTAGTAGGCTAAGGGCGTAACATCTAACATTCAGCTCAAACACCCAACAAGCAAATCTAACACATTCATATCAATTAAAGAGTACTAAGAAGAGAATTAGTACCTTGATCTGGAATTTCTCTGGGCTCAAAGAGATGTGGATATCTCTTCTTCATATCCTCCTCATCTTCCCAAGTAGCTTCCTTAACAAAATGATTTCTCCACAGAACTTTGACTGATGCTACTTCCTTGGTTCTCAACTTGCAAACCCGGTGGTCTAGAATCTGAACAGGAATCTCCTCATAAGACAAGCTATCTTTGATACAAATATCTTCAGTTGGTATTATTAGTGAAGGATTGCCCATACACTTTTTCAACATAGCGATGTGAAACACCGGATGAACCGCTGCTAACTCTTGGGGTAGCTCTAACTCATAAGCTACATTACCAATCCTCTTGGATATTCTGTACGGACCAATATACCGGGGACTAAGTTTCCCCTTCTTACCAAATATCATAACACCCTTCATGGGTGAAATCTTCAAGTATACCCAATCATCTACTTCAAACTCTCAGTCTCTTCTCCTAACATCGGTATAGGATTTCTGAAGACTCTGCGCTGTTTTCAATCTCTCTTGAATAACTTTCACTTTCTCCATAGCCTGATACACTAAGTCTGGTCCTATCAACCCAGCTTCACCAGCTTCAAACGATCCAATAGGAGATCTGCATCTTCTCCCATAAAGAGCCTCAAACGGAGCCATTTGGATGCTAGAGTGGTAACTATTATTATAAGCAAACTCTATGAGAGGTAGGTGATCATCCCAATTACCCTTGAAATCAATCACGCAAGCTCTCAACATATCCTCTAAAGTCTGAATGGTGCACTCTTCTTGTCCATCAGTCTGAGAATGAAAAGCAGTACTCAAATTCACCTTTGAACCCAAACCTTTCTGGAATGACTTCCAAAATTGTGCAGTAAATTATGCACCTCTATCTGAAATAATTGACACCGAAACTCCATGAAGTCTGACTACTTCTTGAATATACAACTTAGCATAATCTTCTGCTGAATGGGTAGTCTTTACCGGCAAAAAGTGGGCTGATTTAGTCATTCTATCAACAATCACCCAAATAGAATCATGTTGTCTGCGAGACCGCGGCAAACCAGTAACGAAGTCCATATTGATCATCTCCCACTTCCATTCTGGAACTTCTATATTCTGAGCCATACCACCGGGCCTTTGGTGCTCTACTTTAACTTGTTGACAATTCGGGCATTTAGCAACGAACTCCGCAATACCTTTCTTCATACTATTCCACCAATATGTTTCTCTCAAGTCATGATACATCTTTGTGGAACCCGGATGGATAGAATATCTAGAGCTATGAGCTTCCTCCATGATCCTCTCTTGGAGTTCATCCACCCTTGGTACTCACAACCTACCTTGATACCTCAATACACCATCTCCCCCTTATTCAAAAGCCATTACTTTCTGCTTATGAACATTTACCTTCAATTCAAGCAAAATAGGGTCTTGGTCTTGTTTCTCTTTCACTTCTAACACTAATGATGATTCAGCCCCATTCATCACCACCACTCCTCCTTCTGTGGAATCCATTAGTCGAACTCCTAATCGTGCAAGCCTATGCACATATTTTGCTAACTCTTTCTTATCTTCCTCAAAATTGGTGGTACTACCCATAGACAATCTACTAAACGCATTAGCAACAACATTAGCCTTACCTGGGTGATAAAGGATACTCATGTCATAATCCTTGAGTAATACTAACCACCTTCTCTGCCTGTGATTAAGTTCTTTCTGACTAAACACATATTGAAGACTCTTGTGGTCGGTGAACACATCCACATTAACAGCATAAAGATAGTGACGCCATATTTTCAAAGCAAGTACTACAGCAGCCAACTCTAGATCATGGGTTGGGTAATTCTTCTCGTGAACCTTAAGTTGTGTGGAGGCATAAGCTATAACCTTGCCATTATGCATTAACACACAACCCAAACCAACTCTGGACGCATCACAATACACCATAAAACCTTGCGTACCTTCTGGTAAGGTCAATACTGGGGCAGTAGTCAACCTAGTTTTCAATTCTTGAAAGCTCTTCTCACAAGCTTCAGACCATTAAAACTTAATTTTTTTTTAGTCAACTTAGTCAAAGGAGATGAAATAGATGAGAACCCTTCGACGAACCTTCTATAATATCCAGCCAACCCTAAGAAATTCCTAATATCAGTTGGAGATGTGGGTCTAGGCCAATTCTGCACTGCCTCTATTTTCTGAGTGTCAACTCTAATTCCATCACCGGAAATAATGTGGCCTAAGAATGCCACAGACTCAAGCCAAAACTCACACTTGAAGAACTTAGCATATAACTCCTTATCCTTTAGAGTTTGGAGAACTACTCTGAGATGACTAGCATGATCTTCCTCACTCCTCGAATAGATTAGGATGTCATTAATGAATACGATAACAAACATATCTAAATAAGGCTTGAATACTCTGTTCATAAGGTCCATGAACGCTGCAGGTGCATTAGTTAAACCGAACGACATGACCAGAAACTCATAATGACCATAACGGGTCCTGAATGTTGTCTTTGGAATATCACATTCCCTTACTTTCAACTGACGGTAGCCTGATCTGAGGTCTACTTTTGAAAAACAAGTGGCACCCTGAAGTTGATTGAAGAAATCATCAATTCTCGGAAGAGGATACTTATTCTTGATAGTAACCTTGTTCAACTGACGGTAATCTATACACATTATAAGAGAACCATCCTTCTTTCTCACAAATAAGACTGGAGCGCCCCAAGGTGAGACACTTGGTCGAATAAAACCTTTCTCTAGGAGATCTTTCAACTGCTCTTTCAACTCTGCTGGTGCCATTCTATATGGCGGAATAGGTATAGGACGAGTATCAGGAAGAATATCTATACTGAAGTTTATTTCTCTCTCAGTACGGACTCTAGGAAGATCATCTGGAAAGACTTATGGAAACTCGCTAACAACTGAAACTAACTGAAGAGGAGGTGTCTCAACACTAGAGTCATTAACTCGGACTAAGTGATAGACACACCCCTTGGAAACTAACTTTCTCGCCTAAGGTAGGAAATAAAACAACCCTTAGGCACTGCTGAACTACTCTTCCACTCTATAAATGGTTCACTGGAAACTGGAACTTGACTACTCGAGTTCTACAATCTATTGATGCATAACAGGCACGAAGCCAGTCCATACCTAGAATGACATCAAAATCTACCATATCTAACTCAACTAAGTCAGCCATGGTACTCTAGTGATTGACGGAAATGGTACTATCACGATAGACTCTCACGGCTAGAATAGACTCACAAACAGGTGTAGAAACACTGAAGGGCTCAAGAAGTTGCTCAGGAATAACATCAAAATTCATCGCAACATAAGGAGTCACAAAAGATAAACTCGCTCCTAGATCTAGCAAAGCATAAACATCAAAATTAAAGACTTGGATCATACCAGTGACAACATCTGGCGAATCCTCTTTCTCTTGGCGACTAGTGATAGCATAAAGACGGTTTCCACCTCCGCCTACCCCTGAAGTAGCTCCTCTAGATGCAGCTCTGTCTGGTGGAGCAACTGAAGAAGACTGGGCACTATTGCCCCCATTACCATTACCCTGCCTGTTCTTAGGACACTCTCTCATAAAATGACTGTTCTCACCATACTTGAAACAACCAGTGGAGCCATCACGACACACTCCTGAGTGGCTCCTACCACACTTAGGACATGCAGGAGTCTTAGCACCCCCTTGTGCCATACTACCTTAGGAATGCGCAGGTCTAGCTCTGAAATTCTAGGAATTCTAATTTTGGAACTCACCTCTGTTTCTTGGTGCAGGTGCACAAGCAGATGATGAAGCAGGTCCCTTTTGTTTCTGTTGGAAGGAAAACCGGTTCGCATTACACTTTTTCTGCCCAGACTCGTTCCCTGATGTCTTAACCTTCTTATTCTTAAACTCTTCTATATCCCTCAGCTTGTCCTCCTCAACCTGTTGCACATGGATCATTAGCCTTGCTATGTCCATATCCCCTATTAGCATAGCTGCCTTACCTTTCTTGCTTGACAGACGAGACAACCCAGCAATGAATAAACTCATCCTGCTCCTCATGTCAGCAACCATCTCCGGAGCATAGCAGAAAAGTTGTGTGAACTTCATACTGTATTCATGAACACTCATAGTCTCCTGCTTAAGGGTGAGAAACTCTCGTACCTTTACTTCCCTCAGTTCTCAGGGAAAGAAACGCACCAAGAAGGCCTCCTCAAACAAAGCCCAACTCACAAGTGGTGCACCCTCAGCTCTATTCTTTTTCCACTGATCAAACCAGATTGTAGCGACACCCTTCATTTGGTATGCAGCTAGTTCCACCCTCTCAGTATCAGCAACATGCATAATCTCAAAAACCTTCTGAGGCTCTTCAACAAAGTTTTCTAGATCCTCTGTGATGCTTGAACCAGTGAAGCTTGGAGGATTCATCCTTAGGAACTCACGAACCCTCGAAGTATCAGCCACTTCGTGACGATTCTCTCTCTGTGGCCTAGCTTGGTCGGTCACAACTTGGCTCAACATCCAGATGGCCTCACGGAACTCAGCATTGTTGACCTCTCCTTGGGGTTGCACTTGTGGTGCATTAGGTACCCCTTGTTCCCCAACATTCCTTCTAGCCGGACAACCTCGGACAGCTCTTCGTGGAGGCATGATCTGAAAGGCACACGCAAGCACGAGTTAGAAAGAGACTTTTTATAGAGATACACTCTATCACACGAAATAAGTATGAAATAAGTGATATAGTTCCTAAAATGTTGCAGCCTCTTAATTATAGATGTGGCGCACTTCACACCAATAACTAGGACTCTACAGACACGGCTTCATAGACTCCCTAGGACTCTGGAACTCTGTGCCCTGATACCAAGTTTTTCACTCCCCGAGCCTACACCCTGGGCGGGACTAGCACTTGAGAACCATTGATGGTCCCAAGCGAACCCTTGGTCTGGCTTAACTCTTAGCAGAAGACTTACTCATGATAAAAAAAAGTATTGAAATACAATCATAACTAAACTGTCTTAATGAATAACTTAGAATGTTTTAAAGATCAACATTCAACTGGCCAAAATGGGAACCCAAGTCTCAACATAGCTGAAAAGAAAAAGTAAAGACTCATGAACTAACATCAACTAACTGTCTATCAAGAATCTAACAACTGAGATTGACGTCGGGACAAAACCCATGCCATCCTAATGAACTAACTGATAAAGCAATAAAAGGGGTCCTCCGAAAGCAAAGAGGCTCACCAACAACTCTGAAGCTCTACTAGAATCAACGATTCACTGAATGCTGGTTACCTGTATATGTATCATAAAAGATGCAGGCCAACTGGCATCAGTACATTGAATGTACAATCATGCGAGGGGAATTCTAAAACAAGACATAATCTTGAAAAAAACTGAAAGAACATACTTGGGCTCAACTTAACTCATTTCAATATAAGGCAATAAAATGAATGCAATATCTGAAAAGCTTTTAAAACATGGATAACAACTCTGTGTATGGAGAAATATAATAGTAACTCAGTTTGTATGCAAAGATACAATATAAACTCTGTTTGTATAAAAAAAATACAGTTAACTCTGTGTATATAAGAATACAAAATACTTTTGTGGGAGTTTCTCTAACCGACAACCATCACTTAAGAGCTATGTGATGATACAGTGTTTTGCCTCACGCTGCCAGGGCTGTCCTATACCTTGCCGGAGGTATAGAACCTAACTACTAAGTGGATCCACTAGTCTATGCTAAAAAGCACTAAATATTCATCTAAAAAGTATGACACTTTTCTACCCATGATAGCTACATGGTTTATGGGGGCTGTGAGTTGTCTGAAGACTCCCCCATATCGGTGCTCAATACTACTCCTAAAATATTACTAGCTCATATGTTTAAGAACATAACTTCTTTCTGTGGTTTGAGATTATTTCTCAAAAACTTAGCTTAAAGTCTGTCTTGGAAATCAAAGTTTCCTCTATTGTTTAATTGTGAAAGCATTTACTCTTTACTAAAAACTAGCTCAAAGGCTTTGTTGGAAATCAGTGTTTCCTTTCTTGTTTAAATGTGAAAACATTTACTCTTTGGGAATACATAGTCCCCATATACTCTTTTGATGAAATGAACTTCACTCATTACTCTTTACTCAACTCGAAACTCAAGTCTTAAAACAAGTTTAAGCCATTTGTAAAAGACTTTTGAGAAGACTCTAGGAACTCTCTAGACTTGGCTCTTAACTTTTCTTGAATTTGAATTTATGAATTCAAGGTTATGATTCATGTTTATGGATTATATCATGATGTTTAGAAGTACCTTAAAGTGTAGAAATCAAATAGAAAACATAGGTATGTTTCAAGGGAACTCAAATGGAAAGAAGTGGGAAAGGGTAGAAGGCCTGGCGACCCTCGCGTACTGAGTGGCGCCGGGCGCAAGAGCTAAAACTACAGACACTGGCTTGGGGCGCACTAGCTGGCGCGGCGCCCCAGAGGCCAAACTACAGACGCCTATGTGGGGCGCTCTGAGTGGCGCGGCACCCCACCCCCAGTCCCCAGATTTTGATGAATTTCCTTGATCGTTTTTCAACTCTAAACCCTCTAGATTCGATTGGTTCCTTCCCCAAATATTTAGATTAGAATACATAACCAAAGTATGCAAGAATCTACTCAAAATGACATCAAATTTCATGAATTTAACTAAAGAACTTCTCAAGAACTTCAACAATCAAGAACCCAATAGAAACTTCAACAAAATCCATCAAGAACTCAATTTCTATACTTTCAAGAACATAATTTCGCTGAATTAAATCATGATTGGTGCGTGGGTGAATGAACCCAATGCTATGTGATCTCACATACCTCGTAGGGATCAACCCTTGGTGAAATCCACAAGCTTAACTTCAAGAACGCGACAAATCCTTTCTTCTTCTCCTCTTTTCTCCTCTTCTTTTCTCTTCTCTCAAAACCCTAACTTAATCTTATGAAGCGTAAACTGAACCAATTCAGTTTAGACCCCAACTTAATTACCAAAAATGAATTTAATTAATTAGATTGTGAAAAGACCATAATACCTAAAATCCGGTTTTGACTTTCCTTATCTAGATAGCCCGACTTCAAATGGAGACATCTCCCTCATACAAACTCGAAAATGAGCAAACTCTGGGGCGTTGGAAAGATAATTCAAAGATATTTCCTACGGTATCTTTTAGCCCACCTAATTCATCTTGTGCTAGGAGTTATGGTAGTTTTAAGTTGACCCAAAACTCATGCTTAGCTTAACTTTGTCAAACTTTCCAAATTTGATTATTTCCAAAAACGGTTCCTTTCTAATTCTAGTTCTTTCGAATAGCGAGGTGTTACAACAATACACAGTAAAGCCTACACCCTTATTGGGTAGAGTCGAAATAGGAGTTGAGGTCAATAAGGTCCTGAGTTTTTGAAAGATCGTCTCACATTTGTCAGACCACTGAAAACCCACACTCTTCTGAGTCAATCTAGTCAATGGGTCCACTGTATTATAGAAACCTTGCACAAACCACCTATAGTAGCCTGCTAATCCCACTAGGGCGAATAAACACTCCTACTCTGTAAACTTCAACTCTTTTGGGGCCATGTGATAAGGAGGAATAGAGATCGGTTTTGTGACCGACTCCAAATCAATAGAAAAATCAATGTCCCTATCAAGAGGAACGATAGGAATATTAGTAGGAAATACATCTACAAACTCCTGAACCACTTGAATAGACACCATGGGAGGTGGCTCAACACTAGTGCCTCAGATAAAAATTAAGTTATATAAACACCCTCTATCAACTAATCTCTATGCATTGAGGAGGGAAATGACCTTACTAGGGTAAGAAACAGTAGCGCCCTTCCACTCAACCCTCAGAACACCAAGCATAACTAAGGTCACAGTCTTAGCATTACTATCCAGAATATAACGATAAGGAGATATCCAATCCGTACCTAAAATGACATCGAAATCCACCATCCCCAGAATAATCAAGTCTACCCAAGTGTCATACTCCCGCCAAAGTAACAAGAAATTATTGATATACTCGATCCACCACTAAGGGCTGACTGACGACTGTAGAAACACGGTTATGAATCGATATACGATCACATATCAAATCAAAACTACCTGCAAAATATGCAGACATATAAGAGAATATAGACTCTGGATAAAACAATAGAGATGCAGATCGATGATAGACCAAGACAATTCCTATGATGATCACATTTGAAACAACTACCTCAAGTCTCTCTGAGAAAGTATAACATTGTCCTCCTCTGCCTCCTCCGGCCTGAGCAGAACCTCTACCTCCACCTTGCTGAACCATAGTACCGCTAGCAACCCTACCAGGAGTATGACCACCCCTAGCAGTCTGAGCTCTACCTTGACCTCTAATCGGAGGTGCTGGTCTTCTAGCCGAAACTAAAGAACTAGGTTGGGGTCCTTCTTAACCCTTTGTAGGAAACTTCCACAAGTGATGATCAGAGACTCCACAACCATAACAATGTTTCTGGTACTAGGTCTATTGAGACGAACTGAAGGAGCCACTATAACTGTCTCGCCTTATAGACTGCTGCTATGAACCATGAGAACCCTGACCCGAACTGTAGAGGCCAAGAGATGTATGGTGACCCTCGGATGTCTTCATAGCCATATGAGCTGGTACCTAACGCCCGGAATGAGCCACTCCCTCAGAAGGATCCCTTGCCTCCAAAAAATTCTCACATAGTTCCGACCCTCTTAAGGTCCCCTCGCGGGATGATTTGAACACAACCATACCCAACTAAATAGGATAAATGTGAAAATAAAAAACCCTGAACTCCAACTCCTGGTGCAGGATCATCCTCAACCAAAGGACCCACTTATGGCTGCCCCACTAGACCCTGAAAAACTGGAGCATGCCACTGATATAGGGTTTGAGACCCCACCCTGGCCTGAGAACCCTATAATGTGTCTTTTACACACCCCCCCACCACTCTGAGTGAAACTCTCAAGCACACCCAACACTCTCAACATATTTTCCTGAAACAAGGGTGCACCGGCATACTCTAGTGGACCTGTTCCTCCCTAATCATCAATCTCTTGTTCAGGAGAGGTACCTCTACCACGACCTTTCACTGATGCCACCCCACAGGCACCACCTCTGCCCCTAGCTCTTGCTCTACCTCAAACCCTAGTTGAGGTCTCAACAACCTAGTTGGGTACGATCTCACCTCCTCTATAACCAAAAATAGATCTCGTCCTATTAATCCGTCGAATGAACACGCGACAACTTAGTACTAGCGAAGATAACTGTGCACGATAAGAATGAAACAACAAAATGAAGATTCCTAATAATATACATAGCCTCTTGAACATAAGCAACAGACGTCTCCGTACTCAACAATCATCCCTGAATAACTCTAAGTTAAGTAATACAAAATAGAAGTACTCCAACACACCATCTGAACCTCCACAAAAATGTAGCATGCATAGAATCACTCAACCCAACCTAACATTTCTCACTAGATAACAATAGAGGACATCTAGAACATCACAACTTGCACATCAATACATATAGATATATCGTCATAGTCTTTCATATTTCAAGAACCACAATACACTATCATCACTCATTAATAGCAAGAAACAGGGATGAAGTGCAATGCGATGTAGTTCAATGTCAAATAGAGTGAGGCATGTCTTTCCAAATGATACACACATGTTACATCTCAATCCGGGACCCATGGGAGACTTATCAGTCCATGCATCTACCACGATGTGTGGTACATTCCATTTTTCTCAATATGAATCAACCACGATGCATGATACCTCCTTTTTTTTGCAATACGAATCAACCCCAATCCATGGCACGTCCCCTTTTATCATCATTTTCACAAAGTATTATCACAAAAATATTATGGCACCAATACAAATATATATTTGCAAATGTTCGATGAGAGGATAATAACCTTCACACAACAACCCAATACAAATAATCTTTCCACAATATCTAAAGTGATTCAACACAATCATTCAAAATGGCACATCACATATCACAATTCCAACACAATACTTTGTTTACCACACATTATCATCACTAGAACCTATTCATCATTTAACAATACACAAAGTATATGAAACCATTCACCAATTCCCATTATTCCTAATAATAGAGTGGCATAAAAGATTCAATACACTTAACAAAGGGTTAAGAGGTCCACTTGCCTCAAAAGAGAAACAATCCACTTGGCACTTGAGCTTTCCCTCTCTACTGGGTCTCCGAATCCACAAAATCTAAACAAATATGGAAGCACAATAAGAATTTGAGAACAATAACACTCATATTGATGATTTTGAAAACTGGGTCCAAAATGACCCTAAATCCATTCTCGAGGGTTAGGATTAAATATGGAAATTTATGTAAAATCATGTTACCCAAAGGTTTTTGAACTAGTGAAAACCACATCGAGAAACAAGTTGAAACCAATCTTGAATTACCGTTTTTCTTAACTACTTGAGTTCTTGAAGAACCCACAACTTTGAAGTTCAAAAATAAAAATTTGATGTTTAAAATCATAAAGAACTAATGGGTAATGGAGATTTAGTGTCACAAATACTTACCCAAATGTTTGATCTTGAAAAAACTCTCTGAAATCGATAGTCAAGAGTATCAAAGCTTAAAATAAAAATTGGGAAGAAATCCCATATTTTGGAAAGAATCACACTGCAAGTCATTAACTCATTGTGATCACAGCCTAAGGCCTGCGAACGCGGAGGATGACCCATAACAACCCTTCACAAATGCGGACCCACTTCCACGAATGTGAAAGTCAAAACCACCGACCCTCTGTGAACACAGAGGCCAATAGCCTAACCCTTCGTAATTGCAGTCAAGCCACTGTGAACTCGGAGGTCTCCACACATAACCCTTCGCGATCGTAGTCACCAGCACCATGAATATGAATAAGATGGCAGTGAAACAAAGCAAACCAATAACACACCAAAACATAGATTTCACCGAATAGACACTCACGATTAGTTCAAAATACCGTGCACACAATCTATACATGCTACCCTATGAAATTTGACATCTCAGACTCAATGGTACTATCGAAACACAGATTCAAGGTCACCTTAACTTGAAACCTATTAAAGTGGAAATAAGCTAGATTTCACTCAAAAATACCAAAATGCCCTCGGAACCTCTGAAAATTCAACCAAGACCTCACCTAGGACTAAAATCATCCTTCGAATCCAATGAAATCATCGGAAATCCAATCTGAGTGTCCAAACTGTGAATATAGACCAAAGTCAACTCTTGCCTAATTACACTTAAACTTCAAACCCAAGGGTTCAATTCCACAAAAATAATTCAAAATTGAAATTGACAACACCCTAGACCAAATCCCGTATTCCAGAGCTAATGAAACTGATAGAATTCCAATATGAGAATTGTAGCACAGTTGTTACTAAAAACAACTTTTAACAACATTAAGCCTCCAAAATTCTAGAACTTCCAAAAATTAGAACTTTTCAATCAATTTTCAAAACCAACTCTGTAAAATGATAAAACATGACTCGGGACAACTTTTGAAAGGGACAAAATGGTAATTTTCTAAAATTTTCCAAAAATGACCTTCAGAGTCATTACAATCCCTCTGTCACTCCTTCATACAGTAGGTCATATTTTACATTTTAAAAAGTATCATGAATTGGTTTATCAATATCTTCATGCATGTCGGAAGTTTCATCATCATTGGTTAAATGTAGCGTATTTCTTAAGAAAAACCCTTCTCCATGAAAACCCATTTGGTGTATCCATGAAAAACCCATGACAAATAAAGTGATCCTCCACCAAATTTTGACAACGCCAATAATGATTAAAGAACTTCTTACAAAGGCATAGTATTTCATTTCCTTGGAAAGGTCGTTCAAATGCCTTAGAAGAAAGTTTTTGTGGTTCCCTTCCATACTTGTGCTACGACTATTCTTCCACCGAGCCTCAGTGCGACATGCAAGGCAAAAGTGAAAAACTAGATTTTGCCTTACTTACACTCAAGACGGATGCATAAACTAGTTAAGCCCTCTGAGGACATCGCTTACTTAGTACACTAAAGCAGATGCATAAACTAGCTTCGCAATCCCTTACATAGACTCAAGATAGATGCATAAACATGGAAGTGTTAAGAGTAAAACTGAACAAACATTGAGAAATTAAGTTGTATAACAGCTTCTACCATTCCAGAAGCTTTGTATAAATGGATGGCCAAGAATAAGAAGCAAAATTAATTATAGAAAATTGGTCTTCCAATTTTATGTGCTATGTAGTAAGCTTTTGAATTGTTTATAAACAATTGTAGGAACAATTAAGTCTTGCCCAATATATATGCCACAGAAATGAGAAAATTACGTAATTTCAACTTCAAGTTTTATTTTCTTTGAAGTAGTAAGGACGGGATAACATCACTCAACACTTTTTATGTTATCTACCACAATAAAGATAAGGCAATACATTATACATGAACAACAGAGGACTTAGCAGCCTTGCAACAAAGGAGACAATAGAATAGCAAGACAGGCTACACGGTTTCAAGTGCAAACTTGATTAAATAGATCTCATGTAAAATCATATGTTATGGAATGACAAATATTACAAACAAATATATATGGATACATTACCTAATGACTAAGGGAGACGTGTAGTATTGGGATGTCAAAGTATGATTCCAACCAAGAAAGAATTTCAGTTCATATTCAAAGAAATACTGAGAATACCTTTATATCTATATTCCATATCAAGCATGAACTCAGAAATTTAATCAAAAAGTAAGCCACAAGTTTCAACATACTAAATTCAATAGAAATAAGTTTTCACCAATTGTTTATTTAGGTTCGACATCAGTTGAATGAAATGTTCCATTCATAATCAATAATGATATGAAAAATTAAAGTTCAGAACAACAACTATGAACATTCAATCAACGGTGGATTTCAATTCACATTGATAGACAAAACTCAAAATGGAAATAAAAAATCTCAAAGCCTTAGAATAAAATCAACTATGAAATAGAATTTAACTCATATAATTGAAACCCATCTCCTCAAAGACTTTTAGTAGAATTTAACTCAAAATCTCCACCTAACATGAAATACAAAATTTAAACCACCACCACCACCACCACAACAACAACAACAACAATAACAACAATAACAATCCATCGAAATTCTACTAAGTGGGGTCTGGGGAGGGAAGAATGTATGCATACCTTACCACTATACACTTTGTAAAGGTAGAGAGGCTATTTCCGAAAGACTCTTATCTCAAGTGCATGAAACCAAAGTAGTAGAAGAAGAAAACATTGAAAAAGCATAATTGTTAGTAAGAAAAGTATTGTAAGGTCTACAATAAACAAACATTAATAACAATAAAATAGTGTGATAATCAAAACACAATAAACAACATATGGCAAGAAATATAGGAGAAACTAACAAGCCTAAGCCTTCGCAAAGCAAGACAACACTCTACCCCTACTAACCTTCTACCCTAATACACGACCTCCACTCATTCCTATCAAGAGTCATATACTTGGTAATATGAAGTTGTTCCATGTCCTATAAAATCACCTCTTCCCAATACTTTTCCGTCCTACCTCTACTTCTCTTACTGGCGTAGGTACAGCCAATCCAGGGTGTCCAATTGGACACCCTTCGTAGAAAAATTACGTTATATATATATATGTCAAATTATGTTATTCCTGTATTAAGGTTAGAAAAAATAGAAATAGAAAAGAGATAAAACAGACAGAAAATAAATAATCCGAGTCCATAGAACCCACTGTGTTTCCTTAAGAAATTTAATCCCGTCAAGTACCCGAGGTTGCAGATTAATTCCTCCCAAGATAAAACGAATTAATTTTTAGAGAAGTAGTGGTACCTCAAACTTCACTAATTTCAGCGAACGCAAGAACAGCAACGAGAGCACACACAGACTCAGTCGATCGATAATTTTGATTTTGTAAGAAAATGTATGCAGAGAAAAAAAAATCAGTGTTTGAAAAATGGGAAAAACCTCTCTATTTATAGCCAATTGCAGCAAGGAACGCGTCTGTTCGGACAATAATGTGAACGCGTCTGTTCAGACATGTCTTTCTAGAACGTTGTGTCTTTTGAGGAAAATAACATATTTTCGGAAGGAACAGGTACCTTCAGAATGACTTTAACGTTACGCATGAATTTTAAAAAATTATGTTACGCAAAATTAATTCTGTTAATTAATTAACATTCTGAATTAATTTTCAAGAGACAGGAAATTACTTAGTGAGATTGATTTAAATAAATTTTGTCCAAAAATATTATCAATCAATCACTTGCCAAATCCAAATCCGAAGCCGAGGTCGAGCGAGCGACGACGACAGCGCAAGGGGGTACCTTCTTCTTAACCCTTTAAGAGTTAAAGGAAGTGTTTCCTAATATAAGGATAACATTTTTCCTTTCTTCTACCAATATGGGAGAAATGACTTTTCATTTTCAAAGGCCTTCCAGTTGAAATGACTTTTGATTTTCTCTCCAAATTGGTTCCCCCACATTTCCCAATTTCTCATTCACACCTTGCTAAAACCCAACAATCCCCCACATGAATGGGGAATAACTATTGTTAAAACATATGCATGAAAAATTTGTGTGTCTCGTAAGTAAGAGTTAATCGCATTTGGATAAGTAGGTTTCCCTTTGAACTTTCCATAGTGAACATATATCGGATATACTCGGTCAATCGGTAGATTTGATATCTTTGAACCGTCGAGCTTTGGTGTATACCTAAACAACATAAGTCACACAATCAACCCTTGAACTGTTTTTGGTTCTCATTGTTTTATTCGTTTCAGCCATGAACACGTTTTGGTTAATAAGTGCTTAGAGAGCTGGCCTTACCGAATTCTCCTTGAAGCGGCTTACACTTCACACTTACATAGGTGGTTTCCAAATGTGTTTTCTCGTAGATACACTATTTGATATACCCTGTATAAAATTAGAAACCATTAAAAAGTCCTTATGCCTTTATCCTGGTTACTGAACATTGTCTCATCATGAGAATGGACCATAAAATAAGTTTTGACAATGTTGAACCGTCATCTATGACTTTGTTTGATCTCCTTGAACCTAGATCTTGGGATCTCCAGTCTTCTAGGTAGAGTTACCGCCACGATGACTTGTTCTCAGCCATGGTCCCATTCCCGTCGATGATCTCTTAACTCCTTCTCTAGTTAGGCCTTTTGTAAGTGGATCCGACAGATTATCCTTTGACTTTACATAGTAAATTGTGATAATTCCACTAGAGAGTAGTTGTCTAACAGAGTTGTGTCTCCGTCGTATGTGACGAGACATGCCGTTATACATAACGCTTCCAGCCCTTCCTATTGTAGCTTGACTATCGCAATGTATGCATATAGGGGCCATTGGTTTGGGCCAAAACGAAATATCTTCTAAGAAATTCCGGAGCCATTCAGCTTCTTCACCTGCCTTGTCTAAGGTGATGAATTCAGACTCCATTGTAGAGCGAGCTATACATGTTTGTTTGGATGATTTCCAAGATATTGCTCCTCCACCAATAGTGAAAACGTATCCACTCGTGGATTTTGTTTCAGTTGACCCAGTAATCCAATTTGCATCACTATATCCTTCAACAACTGCTGGATATTTGTAGTAATGCAAAGCATAGTTTTGAGTGTCATCTAAGTACCCCAAAACTCTCTTCATTGCCATCCAATGATTTTGATTGGGATTACTTGTGTATCGACTCAGTTTATTTATAGCGCAGGCTATGTCTGGTCGTGTACAGTTCATGACATACATCAAACTTCCCAATACTCTGACATAATCTAATTGAGACTGACTTTCATCTTTATTCTTAGTAAGATTTAGGTTCACATCAATTGGGGTCTTTGCCCTTTTGAAATTCAAGTGCTTGAACTTTTCATGTACCTTTCAAATATAGTGAGATTGAGACAATGCTAGACCGTTAGGAATTTTATGAATCTTAATTTCCAATATCAAATCAGCAACTCCTAGATCTTTCATATCAAACTTACTAGCGAGCATAGGCTTAGTAGCTTTTACATTAGCAATGTCCTTGCTCATTATCAGCATGTCATCCACATATAGACATACAATGACCTCCTAATTTGGAGCGTCTTTAATGTAGACACATTTATCACATTCATTGATCTTAAATCCATTTGATAACATAGTTTGATCAAACTTTGCATGCCATTATTTCGATGCTTGTTTTAGTCCATAAAGTGACTTAACAAGTTTGCATACTTTCTTTTCTTTACCAGGAACTACGAAGCCCTAAGGTTGTTCCATGTAAATCTCTTCCTCCAGCTCTCCATTTAAGAAGGCGGTTTTCACATCCATTTGATGGATTTCAAGACCGTATACTGCAGCTAGGGCAATTAACATCCGAATTGATGTAATCCTAGTCACTGGCGAGTATGTGAAAAAATAATCAAGACCTTCTTTCTGTCTAAAGCCTTTGACAACAAGTCTTGCTTTATATTTTTCAATAGTTCCATCATCTTTCATCTTTCATCTTCCTTTTGAAAATCCATTTCGAACCCAAGGGTTTGTTTCCTGGAGGAAGATCAACCAACTCCCAAGTATGATTGCTTAAGATTGATTCAATCTCACTATTGACAGCCTCCTTCCAAGAGGTTGAGTCGCTAGAAAACATAGCTTCCTTGACTGTTTGAGGCTCACTTTCAAGAAGGAATGTTACAAAGTCAAATCCAAATGAAGTAGTTGTCCTTTGACGTTTACTGCGCCTTGGACTCTCTTCATTAGGTACATTCTCTTTTGGTTCTTCTCGAGGTCGTTTAGACCCCCCACTAGATGACTCAAGTCTAGTTTTATACGGATAGATAAGTTTAAAGAATTCAGCAATATCTTATTCCATTATCGTATTATCATGAATATTTAGATGTTCGGACTTATAAACCAAAAATCGACACGCCTTACTATTTGTGGCATATCGGATGAATACACAATCCACAGTCTTAGGTCTTATTTTTACCCTCTTAGGTATAGGAACCTGGACTTTGGCTAGACACCCCCACACTTTGAAATATTTCAAGTTGAGTTTTCTACCTTTCCATTTATCATATGGAATAACACGTGTCTTGCTGTGAGGTACTCTATTGAGTATTCGATTCACTGTAAGAACAGATTCCCCCCACAAGTTTTGTGGTAAACCTGAACTTATAAGTAAGGCATTCATCATTTCCTTTAAAGTTTGGTTTTTCCTTTCCGCAATTCCATTAGATTGAGGAGAGTAAGGAGCAGTAGTTTGATGGATGATTCCATTTTCCAAACATATTTCTGCAAATGGAGATTCATATTCTCCACCTCTATCACTTCTGATCATTTTGATCTTTTTATCCAACTGATTTTCAACTTCAGTTTTATATTGCCTAAATGCATATATTACTTCATCCTTACCATTTAGCAAATAGACATAAAAGTATCTAGTGCAATCGTCAATAAAAGTTATGAAATACTTTTTCCCACCACTTGATGGTGTTGACTTCATATCACAAATGTCAGTGTGAATCAGTTCTAAGGGGTATGAATTCCTTTCAACAGATTTATAAGGATGCTTAGCATACTTAGATTCAACGCAAACTTGACA
>JAJONR010002094.1:0-69085 GCA_029582245.1 Solanum etuberosum
TATACTCAATCTCATGGATGAAATTCATAAAAGAAACTCATGATTGGCGTGTGGGTGAACAAACCCAATACTATAGAAGCTTACATACCTCTTAGGATGAAATCCTTGGTGAAATCCCTTACAGGGGAGCGCCACCCCAGCGACGTTCCAGACGAATCCGATGAACTTTTCTTCAAATTTTTTTCCAGCCCTACCTCATCTAAACTCGAATGATTTCCTCCAAACTCTTTTGGATCCTTAGACCTAACCTAATTACAGTGAATTCTACACCAAAAACCCACCAAGAACAACACTCATTCGCAACTCTCACCTCAAGAACTCAACAAGAACTTCATTATCAAAAAGGAAGCACAAAACTTCAAGAACTCAACAAGATTATCAATATACTCAATCTCATGGATGAAATTCATAAAAGAAACTCATGATTGGCGTGTGGGTGAACAAACCCAATACTATAGAAGCTTACATACCTCTTAGGATGAAATCCTTGGTGAAATCCCTTACAGGGGAGCGCCACCCCAGCGACGTTCCAGACGAATCCGATGAACTTTTCTTCAAATTTTTTTCCAGCCCTACCTCATCTAAACTCGAATGATTTCCTCCAAACTCTTTTGGATCCTTAGACCTAACCTAATTACAGTGAATTCTACACCAAAAACCCACCAAGAACAACACTCATTCGCAACTCTCACCTCAAGAACTCAACAAGAACTTCATTATCAAAAAGGAAGCACAAAACTTCAAGAACTCAACAAGATTATCAATATACTCAATCTCATGGATGAAATTCATAAAAGAAACTCATGATTGGCGTGTGGGTGAACAAACCCAATACTATAGAAGCTTACATACCTCTTAGGATAAAATCCTTGGCGAAATCCCTTGAAGAATCGCAAAAATCTTGAACGCTCTTCCTTTTCTCCTCTTTTCCTCTTCTTGAACTCCTCTAAAAACCCTAAGTCTATTTTAGGAATAACTAAAACTGATTCCAATCAATTTAGACTCCTAAAAACTTACCAAAAACTCTTAAATCCGATTGGATAAGGAAAAGACCAAAATACCCCTCATATTTTTGGGTAACTTTCCTTAATTTAACAGCCCGAATTCAAATGGGCATATCTCCCTCATGCGAGATCAAAAATTAGAAAACTTGGCGGCATTAGAAAGAGGATTCCAAGACCTTTCATTTGATATCTTATGGATCTCCTAACTCATCCTGTGCTATAAGTTATGGTAGTTTGAAGTTGACCCAAAACTTAAAAGAACCTAGGAATGACTTGAAGGAATTCTCTTTAGTTCTTTTTGGAACTCAAGGTGTTACATCTAGCGACCCTAAAACTTAAGAAGATTTTAAATTCCTTGGTAAAATCTTACTCACAGCGAAGAATGGTTCGAGTCTTAGCTCAAATTTTTTTGGGTGTTACAGACCTTCTCCATCGTCAGCTAGTGAGCCTGCACCAAAGAACATGAATGATTTCAGGAACTAGAATTCCCAGAATTTCAGAGCTCGACCTACTCAATCTTAGGGTAGTGTGGCACAAGGGCTACTTGGACCCCCACATGTACCATATATGGTAGGAACCACCCAGTAGCATGTCATGATGGCTAAAATAGTTGCTTCAAGAGTGGTCAGATGGGTCACTTTATGATAGAGTGCAATAAGAACAAGAAGGGTAATGGGGGAACATAACACAATCTTCTTCAGTGGCCTCGACAAACAGAGCTGCTCCGAGATGAGCTACTTCAGGGACAAGCGAAGGAGCAAACTGTCTGTAGGATATAACTAGTCACCAGGATCAGGAGAACTCACCAGATGTTGCCACTGGTATGCTTAAATTTTTTACTTTTGATGTTTATGCCATAATTGATCTAGGTGCGAGTTTGTCTTTTGTGACTCCCTATGTAGCCATGAGGTTCGAAATTTCCCTGAACAACTTCTTGAGCCTTTCAGTGTCTCCACACCTGTTGGTTAGACTATTCTAGCAGAAAGAATCTATCGTGATTGTACTATCTTTGTCAATCACAAGGATGCCATGGCTGACTTAGTCGAGCTAGACATGGTGGACTTTGATATTATTCTAAGTATGGTCTGGCTTCATGCGTGTTATGCCTTATTGGATTGTAGAACTCGAGTAGTCAAGTTTAATTTTCCCAATGAGCCAGTTTTAGAGTGGAGGAGTGGTTCAACAATACCTAAGGGTCGTTTCATTTCATACCTTAAGGCCAGAAAGTTAGTCTCTAAGGGGTGCATCTATCACTTAGTTAGAGTTAATGAATCTAGTGTTGAGACACCGCTTATTCAGTTAGTTCCATTCTTGAGTGAGTTTTTTGAGGTCTTTTTGAATGATCTTCCTAGAGTCCTTCCTGAGAGAGAAATTGACTTCGGCATAGACATTCTTCCAAATACTCAACCTATCTAGATTCCACCATATAGAATGGCTCCAGCTGAGTTAAAAGACTAGTTGAGAGATCTTCTTGATAAGGGTTTCATACGACCTAGTGTCTCACCTTAGGGTGCTCCGATTTTTTTCGTGAGGAAGAAGGATTGTTCACTTAGAATGTGTTTCGATTACCGCCAATTGAACAAGCTCACCATAAAGAATAAGTATCCCTTTCCGAGAATTGATTACCTCTTCAACCAACTTCAGGGTGCCACTTGCTCCTCTAAGATAGACCTCAGATCTGGCTATCATCAGTTGAGAGTAAGATAAAGTGACATCCCGAAAACAACATTCAGGACCCGTTATGGTCACTATGATTTCCTTGTGATGTCTTTTGGCTTGACCAATGCTCTTGCAGTTTTCATGGATCTTATGAATAAAGTTCTTAAGCCATATCTTGACATGTTTTTATTGTATTAATTTATGACATACTGATTTATTTAAGGAATGCGAAAGATCTTTCTAGTCATCTTAGAATAGTCCTCCAAACTCTCAAAGATTGAGAATCGTATGAATTTTTTTCTAAGTGGGAGTTTTGGCTTGAGTCTGTGGCATTCTTAGGCAACATTGTATTTGGCAAAGGGATTCGAGTTGACACTCAAAAGATTGAAGTAGTGTAGAACTAGCCCAGACCCACATCTCCAAATGATATAAGGAGTTTCTTGGGGTTGGTTGGTTACTACAGAAGGTTTGTTGAGTGTTTTTCATCTATTTCATCCACGTTGACTAAGTTGACTCAGAAAATGGCTAAGTTTCAATGGTTTGAAGCTTGTGAGAAAGCTTTCAGGAATTGAAAACTCAGTTGACTACTGCTCTAGTGTTGGCCCTACCAAAGGGTACAAAAGGTTTTTTTGTTTATTGTGATGCATCCAGAGTTGGACTTGGTTCTGTATTAATGCAAAATGGTAAGGTTATAGTCTATTCCTCAAGACAGTTGAAGATTCACGAGAAGAACTACCCGACTCATGATCTCGTGTTGGCAGCAGTAGTTTTTGCACTCAAAATATGACGTCACTATCTCTATGGTGTTCACGTGGATGTGTTCATCGACCATAAGAGTCTCCAGTATGTTTTCAGTCAGAAAGAGCTTAATCTCAAACAAAGGAGGTTGTTGGAGTTTTTCAAGGATTATGACGTGAGTATCCTCTATCACCCAAGTAAAGCTAATGTTATTGCTGATGCTTTGAGCAGGTTATCCATAGGAAGTACTGCTCATGTTGAGGAAGGCAAAAAATAATTAGCTAAGGAGGTGCACAGACTTGCCCGTTTGGGAGTCCGTCTGTTAGATTCTAGTAAAGGTGGAGTTGTGGTGATGAATGAGGATGAATCATCACTAGTGTCTAAAGTGAAGGAGAAACAAGATAAAGAGCCTCTTTTTCTTGAATTAAAGGAACATGTTCATAAGCAAAAGGTAACGGCTTTTGAATAAGGGGGAGATGGTGTGTTGAGGTATCAAGGTAGATTGTGTGTATCAAATGTGGATGTGCTCTAAGAGAGAATCATGGAAGAAGCTCATAGTTCCAGATATTTGATCCATCCTAGTTCCACGAAGATGTACCATGACTTAAGGGAAGTCTATTGGTGGAATAGTATGAAGAGGTGTATTGCAGATTTCATTACTAAGTGTCCAAATTGCCAAGAAGTCAAGGTAGAAAACCAAAGTCCCGGTGGTGTGTCTTAGAATATAGCTCTTCCGGAATGGATGTGGGAGATGATTAATATGGATTTCATTGCTAGCTTACCGCTATCTCGCAGGCAGCTTGATTCGATTTGGGTGATTGTAGATCGGATTACTAAATCAACTCATTTATTGCCGGTAAATACTACAAATTTAGCAGAAGATTATGTTAGATTATACATTCAAGAGATAGTTTGAATTCATGGGATTCCTGTGCCTATCATCTTAGATAGGGGTGCACAATTCACCGCTCAGTTTTGGAGGTTTTTTCAGAAAGGTTTGGGTTCGAAGGTGAACCTTAGTACTGCAGTTCATCCTCAGACGGATGGCCAAGCTGAGCGCAGAATGTAGACCATAGAGGACCTGTTGAGGGCATGCGTCATGGATTTCAAAGGTAATTGGGATGACCACTTACCTCTCATAGAATTCTCTTACAATAATAATTATCATTCCAATATTCAAATGGCTCCTTATGAGGCTCTTTATGGGCGAAGATGTAGATCTCTCATTGGTTGGTTTGGGGTTGGTGAAGTTGAGTTGATAGGGCTAGACTTGGTTCATCAAGCCACAGAGAAAGTAAAGATTATTTAGGAAAGGCTAAAAACAGCGCAAAGTCGTTAAAAATCCTATACCGATATTAGAAGGAGAGACTTAGAATTTGAGGTTGATGATTGGGTATACTTGAAGGTTTCAATCATGAAGGGCGTTATGAGATTTGGTAAGAAGGGGAAACTTAGTTCCCGGTACATTGGTCCTAACAGGATATCCAAGAGAGTTGGCAACATAGCTTATGAGTTAGAGCTACCGTCAGAGTTAGCAGTAGTCCATCCGGTAATTCACATATCCATGCTAAAGAAGTGTTTGGGAGATCCTTCACTTATTGTACCTACCGAGAATATTGGTATAAAGGATGGCCTATCTTATGAGGAGATGCTCGTTCAGATTCTTGATCGTCAGGTTCGCAATTTGAGAAACAAGAAAGTTTCATCAGTCAAGGTCTTATGGAGGAAGCAATTTTCTTAGGAAGCTAATTAGGAGGCCGAGGAGGATATGAAGAAGAGATACCCTCACCTCTTTCCTTCCGAAACAATTCCAGACCAAGGTAGTAATTCTTTGTAAAGTACTCTTTAAGTTGATATGTTGAATTTGTGCTATATGCATGTTTTGTGCTTGAGTTGGGTGGTTAGATACTTTCCTCCCTTATTGTGCTTGATTTGATCTCATTCGAGGATGAATTTTCCCAAGGGGGAGATATTATAACACCTCAGAATTCGAAAAGCACTAAAGAGAGGTTCGTACAAGTCACCATCAGTTTTTAGTTTTGCATCAACTTCAAATGACCGTATTTTAGGACATAAAGATTTAGGTTGCCAATGACCTACCAAATTGAAGGCCTTTAAGTCCTCTTACCAACGCCGTCAAGTTTTCTTATTTTCAAGCTCGGAGTAAGAAGTTATGCCTGTTTGAGTGAAGCCTCTCTAATTAAGGCATCTCATACGTTTGTAGAAGGGTATTTTGGTCTTTTCCTTTTTCCTACTAAGCCTAGCCACGTTTTTCCTCACCCAATTAAGGGTCTAATCAAATGCTAATTTACTCTTTCATGTTCCTAAATACTTATAAAAATAAGAGAAGAGTTCAAAAGGAGAAAGAGCTAGATTTTGAGCATTCATCAAGATCCCGTTGATTTTCGCCAAGAACATTGTTCCTTCAAGGTATATAAGGCTTGTCACACTGTTAGACTTAATATTCCTCACGGCATACATCTAGTTTATCCACAAAATTGATGTATTCAAATAGTTCTTGATTAGTTCTTGATTTTTGTTCAATTCTTGAACAATGGAGGTTTTGAATTGTTGTGTGTTGTGAATCTTTAGTAAAAGTTCTGATTCCCATAGGGATTATGTTGAATTCCGCATGTATTCATGTTGGGTTTGAGAATCAAGAAGATTTTAGGAGAATTTCCCCCATTCTAAACTAGTTGGGACCTTGTTTTGGCTTGAAAAATTCATCTGAAATCTGGGCAGGGGTGGGGGGCGGCGCATCACCCATAGCGCCATGACTTGTGCTCTGTATTTTGGGCCATGGTTCTCCACGCCAGTTGTGCGCCTCGAACTTTGGTCAATAGTTTGGGGACTAACGGCCCACGCTAGCTGTGCGCTAGGGTCGCCTGGCCTTTATCCTTCCGTGTTTTGTTCCGGACGTATTCCTTTGAGTCGTGACTACATTCTCTCCTTTGTATTAGCTTTTATAAAATCCATTCACCTCTGAGAATTCCTACATGTTCAAATCAGATGTCTTAATTTACATTCCAAATTAAAGTGAGTTTAAGAGGAATGTTCAAGAGGTCTTTTTGAGTCATTTTAAGGATTCTTTTGTAATCAACTATGGTTTTGAACTAAGTTTTGAGAAAGTGAATATGATAATTGAGAAGAGTTGTATTCATCATTGAGAAATGATAAAATGGAAACTAAGTATTCCTAAAAGTAATACAGTTACATTTAAAAGAGAGAAACGTTGATTTCTGAATAAATTTATGAGTTCAGAGATATTTCAGAGCATTACCTCTTTTAAGAGGATATTTTGAGTAATTACCTCAAATTCAGAAAAATAATGTTTTAACATTGAGCATGAATATATATTTATTGGGAGTAGTATTGATCACCGATATGGGGATGAGTTCAGACAACTCACATTTCTCATAAACCATGTATCCAACATTGGTAAAAGATGATACCTTTTAGACGACTCTTTATTGCTTTTAAGCATAGCTTAGTGTATCCACTTAGTTGAGGTGTTTTATACCCCGACAAGGCATAGGATAGTTTTGGCAGCGTGGGCGAGACATTGTATCATCACATAGCTCATAGTGATGGTTGTCGGTTAGATAATCTCCCAATAAGACTAAAGAATCAATTATAGTATTTTTATGCATCTTGAGTTAATATTTCTGTTTTTATAAAGCTTTAAATAATGCATCTCTTATTATTTCTTTTGTATTGAAGTTGAGTTGAGGTGAGTACGATTTCCAGTCCTATCAGTTCAGTTGTCCATGCGTTCAGTTTTCTCTTTCATGCTCGTACATTCAATGTACTGACATCATTCGACCTACATCTTTTTATGATACATATAAAGGTGCTCAGGGTCATCAATCGGGGCTTCGTTGATACCACTTGCAATTCCAGCTAGCTTTGGTAAGCCTCCTTCCTTTCTGGAGGGCTTCACACTTATTTCCTGCTTTTGTTAAGTTGTCAAGGTTTTTTTCCTGACATCTAAGTATTTAGAGGCTTCATAGATTGTTAGAGTTGTGGAGTCTCTCATTACTTTCCCTTTTTTTGAGATGTTTTGAAACTGTTTTACAGAGTATTACTATTTCAGAACTTAAGTATTTTCAGACAGTTGAATTGAGTAATTGTTGAGCTTAACCATTTAGAATTCTATTTCTAAGTTTGTTTTGTTTGAGTAAAGTCTTCCGCTAAGTAGTCAGTCAGGCCAAGGGTTCGCTTGGGGACCAATGATGATTCTCAAGTGCCGGCCACATCCAGGGTATAGGCTTAGGGCGTGACAATTGATTAAGTCACAATAATTTACAACAAGTTACCCTTGTTCTATATATTATGTGGTACCTGTCTATCAATAGTTTACTGTGTAGCATTTAGTCATTCACCAAACAACTGAGCATTTTGCAAACTACTACATTTTTTGTGATATCTCTTTATAAGGTAGTCTGTCTATATTAGTAAAATTTGTTTAAGATTTCTCTATTAAAGACTAATATAGAATCTTGATTATAATGGACAAAGGGAAATTTTCTTGTCATATGAGTGCAGTTACTTATCGAAACAGTGGAAAGAGAGGCACAAGAAAATGTGAGAGGACATTGCAAGGAAGTTTTCGAGTCTTCCGTTTGTCTGTCTTCAAGTATCACTCCATTTCCCATATCTCTGTCATGCATTGAAAATGATTTTCCCTTCAATAAGAAATATTCCTTAATCAACAAAAAAGGGGATGTTTCAGGTTATTGTCAATAAAAGCAATGATTGTCTTTTCTGAAATCGGGTTATTTCACATATATAATGAACATCATTGCTGTTTTTATAGGTTAACAAAATAGTTATATTATCATCTTCAACCTCTAAATATGCACTTTATTGTATCATAAACATAATCTAAGGAGATTATGTTAAATTTGTTTTACTCTATAATAATAACAATTTGGGGAAGTGAATTTATTAGTTACTTGAAATCTAGTTCACACCCTGGATGTCCAGTTCAGGTGTGACAATAATAGACTGTTTTGTCTTATATGAGTTTGGATGATCCTTACCTCATGCGCTAACTCTAAGATTTCATTTGGTAGGATGCATTAGAATTTTTTTTGCATACATTAAGTTGTGTATTACTAATACCTTGTTTGGTACACTTTCAACCTATGTATACACTATTTATATGACTCATTTACTGTGAGGTAAAGAAAAATATTATTTTTCTGGCCTAAAACAGTGGAGTCAGAGAGAAAGAGAAACAAAACATTACTTTGAGTAGATTATGATGTGAGGGGAAGAGAATGAAATGGTGATATTGCACGGAGGATAGAGAAATTGGCTTATGGGTAACTTCTAAGCTAAACTAGTAACAGGGCTTCACATAAGTTACAGAAGTGAATGGGATGTAGATTTTTGGTAGTCTGCAATTTTGGTGCTTCCATGATGAGGTGTGATTTAGAGTTGGTGAATATAAACCACGTCATGAAGCTTTAACTCTTAAAACTTACATGCCTGCATTTTGTCATACTTCTTGATATTGAATTAGGACGGGAGTAATGAAGTTTGGTAAAAAAATATTAGGGTAATTTTATATACTTGTCCTATAGTTGTGAAATTAAATAAAAGTGTGGGGGTGGGGGTGAGCCTACTAGTTATGATGATTCATCATGCTTGTCTCATCCCATCATCGATAACTTTGTTATTCTTCTACTTTACATTATTTGTTGTGTCATTCTCTACTTGTGGTCTAATGCTAAGATATGTAGGGTGTTGCACTATGTGGCTACAAATGCCTCTTTTTTCGAGTTATCGTCTGCTAACATGTTGTCTCTCTCTCATCTCTGTGAATCCTTATTTCATTAGGTTTCATGTTTCGTAGTTGAGATTGAAGACATATTTATCATTGTCCTATTGAAATATCCTTCTCTTATTCCATTTTTTCAGATTTGACTATTTTGCAGAGCCAAGTGACTTATATTTATAGTCATTTGGTAAACCTTGTTTGACTGGACTGGGAATGAGTATCTTGAAGATGAACTATTTGTTTACAAACTTTATCTTAAACTGATGCAATATTTGAGATCATAAATGAGCATCTACCTACTCAATGTAACTTGCGTTTTGTGAGCAATTTGTAATCATAGGGTTACTATATTTTTGAAAGATTGCATGATTATAGTGAAATGGGGATTTGACAATTTTAGTGTTAGTGGTAAATCATATTTGACAGTGACATATGTCATCAACTTTTGCTGGAATGCTGCTATTGTTTCTTGTGCTGAATGGTTATTAATGTCCTACTGAAACTTTATTTGATAGTTTGATAATATTTTATTTTTCGTCTTTCTGAAAATGTTTTCTCAACTGAAGATGTTGATAAGAAACAGTGATATATCAAGAGATTGATCTTGTGAACTTACCATAAAATAGGCTCAGAAGATTTCTCCCGCTGATTTGATGACAACTTGTCTTTCAATTGCTTAGAAGAGGAAAATAACAGTTTGTACTTACTTCAGGACATTTGCAATACAAGAGAAGCATGTCATAGTTATTACTTAAGCTCACGTGAGGATGACGTTCCATCTTCATCTCCTGTAGCCAAGTTTATTGGGGTTTCAAGAGTGTTGGAGAATCAAAAGTGGTTTCTAGAGATTTTCCTCGAGCACAAGATTCTGCAAAGTCATTTATGACAACTTTTTGCTTTATAGGCAAAAGGCACCACTGGACCCATTTAGGAATATCAACTCTCCTATAAAGGTGTTGTCCTTAAATTTGCTATTTTTTTTGATAAAGTGATAGGTCTTTCTGGTTGAAAGTCCTTCCTAAAATAATTGCTTGGATAGTCATCATATTCTCTTTTGTGGGGTTTATCCTATTTTAGAGGATTATCTCTGAGAAGATTTGTACGATAGACGTAAGGAATTGGCGAGGACAATAATCTAAAGAACTTCATTAATTCCCGATGTTAGTTGTCATACCATTTTCTTTGATGTCGGGTGATGAAGGATGAGGTGGTATAAGACAAGGTAAGAAAGTGGTAAAGAGGCCTTTGCAACTACTTAGAAGTAATATTACTATATTTCAATTAGATTTTCTTCTTATTGGATATGATTTACTTTTATTGAAGAAGCTTGTAATTACATATTACTATCTTAGTATTTAATTGTTCTTAATTGTATGATCATGATGTTTTATTAATATCTTGCATTTTTATTAATTTATTCATTATTTATGCAATTCTAATTTTTAAAAAAAATATCATATATGAAATAAATAAATATTTGTAGTTAGTGACAAATATATCTTCAAAGGATTAACTTTTAGCAACAACTAAATTAAAATTTTCAAGAAATTATTTTTCGTCACAAAATAAATTAGTTTGTCATAAGTTGACTACATCTAGTGACAAAAATATTTATCACTAATCATAACAATTTATAGTGACAATTCTATGTTGTTGGAAAAACAATACTTTTGGTGACAAGATGATAGATTTAATTACAAAATTGTTAATTTTTTATAATAATAAATTTGTCACTAATTTATACATTTAAGGACGAAACACTTTTTTGTATATAAAAACACTTGTTAGTGACGAAATTATATTTCTTCAACTACGAAATACATATAACTTAGAGACAATTGGTGTCGTCAGTGATTGAACTAAATAATTAGTGACTATGTAGTTTTGTCGTTATTCATTACCTTTTTAGTAACAAAATCATACTATCAACTACAAAAGAAAGCAATTTTTATGACAAATAAATTCATCACAAATGCTACGCATTTAGGGATGATTTTTTATGTTGTAGTTAATATATTTTTTTTAGCGACGAAGCACTAAATCGCCTTTGTATATATTTAGCGACCCGCGTTTAGTGACGACAGGTTGACAAAAAAAATTTCGTCACAAAATATGAGTTACAAGTGACGAAATCATTTGTCTCTGATAATCGAATTTTGTGGAATTTTTCATTGATTAATCATGAGTTTTAACATCATATTGTGGGATTTTGGTGGGTTAATGACAAGGTTTTTCAAAACCCAAGAATTTAGTAAAATGGTGATTTTGAAGTGGTTTTGATCCCTTTTTTCAAAATGATTTTTCACTAATGAGTTACTAAAGCCTTAAACATCATTTTCAAGTTTATTTTTCCGGAATCAAAACTCCATTTTGATATTGGGTTTTGAGTTGCTTGACCCATTTTCTTACATAATTGATGCGGGAAGTGTTGTTTTCGATGGGTGATTATGAATACTTGATTATTTTAGATTGTATGGCTTTGGAAGTGGTTTGGAAGGGGAAGACTCAACTCTTGGAGAGATTGTTGATTCATTTAAGGCAAGTGACTTCATAAACTTTATTTTCTAGTTGAATTTGTATGCTTCCTTCGTTGCTTGTGTGTTGGGAGTAATGGAGATGAGGTGAAGGTATAAATTATCCCCTTTTTACATCTAAATGAATAAAAAGGGGTTGAAATGAAAAGGGTTATGTGTTGAACATGATGATGTGAATTGCCTTAATATAACCCTTATTATTGATGGATGAAATGCTTGAAAGCAAGAATGTGGACTTCAATTGTGCAAATTGTTGTCTCTTTTATGTGGTGTGATACTGCTTGTGTGCTTTGTTCGTTGAATACCGGTGTGAGGCATGTGATGATTTTGATGCTGAAGTCTTTGCCGGCATGAGTTATTTTGGCGAGGTCTTTACCGGTGACTGCTATTATGCTGAGGTCTTTCTCGGTGAGTGTTGTGATGCCAAAGTCATTTCTGCCAAGTGTTTATAAAGCCGATGAAAAATGGTTTCGGCTATTGATTTGATATAAAGCTGATGGGAAATGGTTCTGGCTAGTTATTGATATAAAGTTGATGGAAAATGGTTCCGACTAGTGATTTGATATAAAGCCAATGGGAAATGGTTCTGGCTAGTGATATTATACCGATGGGAAATGGTTCCGGTGAGAGGTTGGTCATTGTGAATTGATGCCTTTGTTGTACACGCGTGACTTGTTTGCTAATTGTGATTGATGTACTTGTTGCGTGTAACTAAACTACTTGACATTGATATTGACTTATTTGAACTGTTTGATTGTTGAATTGCGAAGATTTGGACTGTGAATTTTTTACCCGTGAGCCGTGTATTGTAGAATTGCCATATATGTTGGGTTGATTTCTGTGCAGGTTGTTATTTGAGGAGGTTCGGTTGGAGTGTAAGGGGTATCCATTTTCTAGCTAGTTGCTTTGTTTAGTAGGTTGCTTGCTGGGTACCGTGTTGTTGGTACTCACCCCTTACTTCTATATTTGTGTAGGTTCCGAGCCTGGACCCGTTTGACCTCTTTCTTATTCTCTTGATCTCGAGGTTTGTCAAGAACTTGAAGAGCTGTTTGTCATTCAGCGGGCCCTCTTTTTCCTTTTCTTACACTTTGTTCTATTTGAGAAACAAAAAATGAGACCTGTATTTATTTTTTAATTCTGCACTTATGTATTAAGTGGCTTGTACACGTGACAACCAGATTTTGGGGGTTTAAATAGAGGAATAAGATTTCCACTTCATCTTGTTCTTGTGTTTACTGTAATTCCATTTTTCTTTCGTTATATTGGGTTGAGGCTGACTTGTCTTGGTAGGAATAGACAAGTACCATCACATCCATTTTGGGTTGTGACAAAGGGTGTCAGAGCCTCAGGTTCATAGGTCTCACGTATGTACAAGCCAAGTCTAAGTAGAGTCTTGAGGATCAGCACAGAGAATCATGTACATATCTTCAAGAGGCTCCAAAGATTGTTAGGAAACTTCCTTTTATTCATCCTTTCTTATCGTGTGTGGTTACCTTCGCTAGTGCTGAGTTGTCCCATGTTGTTTTGGCAGAAACCGAGGACCAGAGCTTCTATTTCCAGTGGTAGAGGGGAGGCAGTCCCCGAGGCTATTGTTGAGACTCAAGCTAGGGGTAGAGTTAGGGCCCTAGCCAGAGGTCGTGCTCGTAGAGTAGAACAGGTAGAGGTCGTGCCCGTAGAGCGGCACTAGCAAGAGGCAGGGCTAGAGAGGCTTCTCTTGAGCCATAGGTTGAGGTTGCTGAGGACCAGGTTCTTCGCGAGTTTGGAGCTCCATTGTTTCAGGAGACCTTGTTGAGGATGCTTGGTGTGTTAGAGAACCTTTCTCCGGAGGTGCATATCCGAGGTCAGCAGTAGGCTCTAGGTGTTCATGTTCAAGTGGGCTAGCCACCAGTGGTTCCTACAGCTGTTGTTGGTGCATATATTGCTCTTGAGATTATCTTGACAGCGTCTTATTAGTAGTGCTATAGGCATTTTCAGAAGATGAAACCACTCGAGCTTCAGGGTGGTAAGAGTGAGGATGCTCATGAGTTTTTTACTTGTGCCATGAGATGCTTGAGGCAGTGGGTATGGTGGATGCTCGTGGTGTCCAATTTGTTGCACTTCATCTTCGTGATCGCGCCAGAGAGTGGTGGAGGACTTTTGTGAGGTCTATTATAACACCTCAAATTTCAAAATGAAGAAAATCCTAGTTTTCAGAAAACTAGTGTCAGTACCAACGGAACCACCCACGGACCGTAGGTAGAACCACGGACCCTAGGTAGGGTTCTGTCGTTAAGGTCCAAATTTTGATGGTCTCTAATCCTACCCACGGTCGACCAGTATGGTCTGTGGTTGGACCTACGGACCGTAGCTGAGGGTCAACAGCCAATTAGAGAAAAATTATTGTTGGGTCAACTTTAAACGGTCATATATTTTAGCACAAAATCAATTAGGTGGCCCATGACTTATAAAATTAAAGATAATTGAATCCTCGTTCCAACGCCACCGAGTTTGCTAAAATCCAATCTCAGAGTAAAAGGTTATGCTCATTTTAGTGAAACCATGTCGGGCAGAGCATGAACGATGACTCCTAACGACGGCTAATAGTTCAAACGATGGCCCGTCAGTCCTGTAGTAGGTCGCACTCGTCAGTTTTAATTCAGGGTCATTTTGGTCCTTTTCCCTATGCATTAGGCACTTAAACTACATCGTTTGACACCTAAACTACATCGTTTTACTCAGACTAAGCCTAATAACCAAGTCAGACATACCCTGAACCCTCATTCTCAAAATTAGAACGAAAAGAAGAGAAAGAGGCGCCAGTTTCCTTCAAGAACAAGCAGTAGTGTTCTTCATGTTTCAGCCCCGAAATCAAAGGATTTCTCCGTAGATTTCGTCATCAGGTATGTGGGATTTCACTAGTGGGTTTCTTTCATCCACTAGGTCCCTAGAATTCAGTAAGTTCCTTGATTCTCCATATCTTGTTTAGACCGAGGGTTTCTAAATCCTTAGATATTTACTGTGATTTAGCTGTTGTAGTATCCTAAATCGAAATAGCTTGTTTCTTGGAAAGTTTCTTAATTCCTTTTATAAAACTCAGAACCCTAGTATGTATAAATTCTCTGAGTTCACGAATTATACTTGGTCAGTTAAACAAATAGTCATGCTCCAGATTTCGAATGTTACATTATCAGTATCTAAATGTTGCATTCTCAGATTGCATGTCAGTATTTTGAGCTATTCAGTATTTCAGTTACATTTTTGTCATATACATATCTAGTTGCGAGTAGACTTAAAACCGAGTGGACTAGGGTTCAGCATACCCTCATAGTCCTAGAACTACGTGCCCCCATAGGAGTGTAAGTCCCCTCTGTTGGGCATCAAATTTAGTGATCACGCCAGTCATGCCTTTATACCCCTGGCAAGGTATATTGGGTCCTCTCGATGGGGCGTATACATCGGACTCCACGTTTACCTCACGTGGTTTATGTCGGTTAATAGTAGCTCCACAGTCAGACTCCTAGTGTATTTGACCAGGTTTTCAGTATATACTTCAGTATTCAGTTTAGCATGTCACGTTCATGATTAACACTTGGTCATTGCATTCAGTTTAGCTTTTAACTTATGTTTTCAGTATTTACATTCTTGCTCAATTTATGTCATTGCTCAGTTATGTTTTGTTCAGCCTATATATGTTTGTTCAGCTTAGTATCTATATCCTACATGCTCAGTACATTCCAAGTATTGACGCATACTCTACGCTACATCCTTTCAGGATGTAGGTCCAGGTACTCAGTATCCAGATCACGCTTAGATCGATTCTCGGTCCAACTTCAACAGCTTTAGTGGTGAGTCCTCATACTTCGAGGACAATAGACATGCTTTTCATTTTAGTCTTTATATTCAATTTTCAGTTTTTTTAGAGTTAGCTGGGGGGCATGTCCCAGCAACTCAACTCAGTTAGAGGCTTTTCAGACATAATAGTAGATGCAGCTTGAGTTATTAAGTGGTGTTTCAGTCATCAATAGACTTTCATTATATTTTATATATTCAAACTAGTTGGGGTTTTTCCCACTTTCAGTTATCCATTGTTTTAGCTTCCGCATAGCACATGTCTTATTCAGTTATTCTCAGTATGCTTGATATATGCCAGACACAGGGTTAGCTTGGGGTCACTCGTGATCCTAGGTCCCGTGTTACGTCAAGGGGTAGCCTCGGGACATGACAAACTTTGTATCAGAGCATTAGGTTCAAGAGTCCTAGGATGTCTGAAAGCCGCACTAAGTAGAGTCTCTTTCATGGGTGTGAAGCATGCCACATCTATGAGGGGGAGGCTACACAGTGTTTTAAGAAAAACTTCACTTTCCTTGCTATTCTTATCGTGCGTGGGTAAGATCCAGCTTCTTCTTTCTAATCCATCGTTATGTGTTTCATATCATGCCTCCTCGTAGTGCTAACACACGAAATGCTAATGCACGCAATGCTAATGCAGTTCCTCCAGTCCTAAACCATGAAGTTACGAATGCAGAATTTTGGAATGCGATCCAGCTCTTGGCTCAGAGTATGGCCAAACAGAATAATCAGCAGGTCCCAGTTCCTACCAACACAAATGATGGATCAGCTAAAACTAGGGTTCGAGACTTTGTTCTCATGAATCCGCCTGAGTTGCTAGGGTCGAAGGTTGGTGAGGACCCACAAAACTTCATTGATGAGGTTAAGAAGATTCTTGGGGTAATGCAAGTGACTGGCAGTGAGAGTGTCGAGTTAGAATCCTATCAACTTAAGGATGTGGCTCATATCTGGTTCACTCAGTGGAAAGAAAAAAGGGGTGCGGATGCACCTCCTGTGACTTGGGATTATTTTACTAGAGCTTTTCTCGACAGGTTCATCCCAAGGGAGTTGAGAGAAGCTAAGGCATAAGAGTTTATGAACTTGAAGCTGGGTTCAATGTCGGTCCAAGAGTACAGGCTAAAGTTCACTCAGCTCTCCAGGTATGCTCCACACATGGTTGCCGATTCAAGGGCACAAATGATTAAGTTCCTATTTGGGGTATCCGATCTGGTGAAGACCAAGTGCAGGAATGCTATGCTGCTAGGAGATATGGATATCTCCAGACTCATGACTCATGCCGAGCAAGTTGAGGGAGATAAGCTTAGGGAAATGGCTAAAGACAACAAGAAGCCTAGAATAGGGAATTATGAATACTCTCAGCAGAAATTGAGTGGTGGGAATCGCTCACAGTTTCAGCAGAGGTCTACAGCCCCAGAACCTTCATCATCTAGTGCTTCATCCCCCATCATCCCCCATGCTTCAACAGGATCAGAAAGGTAGGGAACCAGGCTCTAAGTCTTAGGGGAATGCTTCGGGTAACAGGACCTTCCCAACTTGTCCAATGTGTGGTAAGAACCATCCGGGCGAGTGTCTTGCATGCAAGGAAGGGTGCTTTGGGTGTGGTCAGTCTGGCTATAGGTTGAAGGATTTCCCTTCTGCCAGGCAGGGGATAGGAGGTAATAACAATAGGGCTCAGTCTACAGCTCCAGCAGCACCAGCAGGTCGCCCAACTCAGCAGGGTGCTTTGTCTGGTACAGGTGGCGGTCAGCACCAAAACAGGTTGTATGCTCTCCAAGCTCGCCAGGACCAGGAAGATTCTCCTGATGTGGTCACTGGTACATTACGAGTCTTTCATTTAGATATTTATGCATTGTTAGATCCAGGGGCTACACTATCTTTTGTAACTCCCTATATAATAGTAAACGTTGGTGTCAGTCCAGAAACTCTCTCTGAACCCTTCTTAGTCTCTACCCAGTTAGTGACCCAGTTATAGTTAGACGGGTATACATAAATTGCCCTGTCACAGTCTCTCAGAAAGTCACCTCAGCAGATCTTATAGAGTTAGAAATGATAGATTTTGATATCATTCTAGGCATGGATTGGTTACATTCCTATTATGCCTCAGTCGATTGTAGAACTAGGATCGTTCGATTTCAGTATCCAAATGAGCCATTCTTAGAGTGGAAGGGTAGTAGCTCATTGCCTATGGGTCGATTCATCTCTTACCTTAAGGCCAAAAAAAATATTTCCAAAGGGTATATCTTTCATCTTGTTCGGGTTAAGGATTCAATCTCCGAAACCCCAACACTTGAGTCAGTCCTAGTAGTAAATGAGTTTCCAGAAGTGTTTCCTGGAGTTCATCTCGAAAGGGAAATCAGCTTCAGAATAGATCTCCTCCTAGATACCCATCCCATTTCGATTCCTTCTTACAGAATGGCTCCAGTCGAGCTTAAGGAATTGAAAGAGCAATTGAAAGACCTTCAGGATAAGGGCTTCATCAAACCTAATATCTCTCCATGGAGTGCTCCAGTGTTGTTTATGAAAAAGAAAGATGGTTCTCTCAGAATGTGCATTGAATATTGGCAGACGAACAAAGACACAATCTAGAATAATTATCCCATCCCCAGGATTGATGACTTGTTCGACCAACTTCAGGGTGCTAGTTGATTTACTAAGATAGACCTCAGATCTGGCTATCATCAGCTCAGAGTCAGGGATCGTGACAGCCTTCAGACTCGGCATGGTCACAATGAATTTGTAGTTATGTCTTTTGGACTAACAAATGCTCCTGCAGCTTTCATGGACTTAATGAACATGGTGTTCAAACAGTATTTGGACTTGTTCGTTATCGTCTTTATTGATGGTATCCTTATTTATTCTCAGAATGAGGAGGAGCATGCGACTCATCTGAGAGTTGTTGTGAAAACTCTCAAAGATTGCCAGTTATTCACTAAGTTCAGCAAATGTGAATTCTGGTTACAGTCTGTCACTTTCCTTGGTCATGTGGTATCCAGCGAAGGGATCCGAGTGGATTCTTAGAAAATTGAGGTAGTGCAGCACTGGCCCAGACCTACCTCTCCAACAGATATCAGAAGTTTCTTAGGTTTGGCCGGTATTACAGGAGATTTATTGAAGGATTTTCATCCATAGCTTCCACATTGACCAAGTTGACTCAAAAGAAGGTCAAATTTCAGTGGTCAGATGAATGTGAGAAAAGTTTCTCAGAACTGAAGACTAGGTTGACTACAGCTCCTATCTTGACTCTACCAGATGGTTCAGACAGGTATGTAATTTATTGTGATGCATCCAAGGCCGGCCTAGGTTGAGTGTTGATGCAGAGAGGTAAGGTTATAGCTTATGCTTCTAGACAGCTTAAGGTCCATGAAAAGAACTACCAGACTCATGACCTAGAGCTTGCAGCCATAGTATTTGCCCTAAAGATTTAGAGATATTACTTGTATGGTGTTCATGTTGATGTGTTCACAGATAAAACGAGTCTTCCAATATGTGTTCACCCAGAAAGAGTTGAATCTTCATCAGAAAAGATGGCTTGAATTCCTCAAGGACTATGACATGAATGTGCTTTACCATCCTAGTAAGGCAAATGTAGTGGTTGATGCTCTCAGTAGACTGTCTATGGGTAGTGTAGCACATGTTGAGGAAGAAAAGAAAGAGTTAGCCAAATATGTCCACTGGCTTGCTCACTTAGGAGTTTGCCTTACGGACACATCAGATGGTGTTGTGATAGTTCAGAATGGGTCTGAATCTTCATTGGTAGCGGAGGTTAAGGAAAAAACAAGATAGTGATCCTATATTCCTTCAGTTGAAAGGTGAAGTTCACCAGCAGAAAGTTGAGGTTTTCTCCCAAGGAGAAGATTGTGTGCTTCATTACCAGGGTCGCTTATGTGTTCCTAATTTGGGTGAGTTGAGGCAGCAGATCCATAATGAAGCTCATAAGTCCAAGTATTCCATTCATCCAGGTGCCACTAATATGTATTGTGATCTACGGGAAGTCTTTTGGTGGAACGACATGAAGAGGGACATAACAGATTTTGTTGCTAAATGTCCTAACTGTCAACAGGTTAAGGTAGAACATCAGAAACCAGGAGGTATGACTCAAGATATTAACATTCCTACATGGAAGTGGGAAGTGATAAACATAGACTTCATTATGGGTTTCCCTTGTACTCGCAAACATCATGACTCAATTTTGGTGATAGTAGACAGAATCACTAAGTCCGCTCACTTCTTGGTTGTCAAGACTACAGATTCACTGGAGGACTACGCCAAACTCTACATCAATGAGATATTCAGGTTGCATGGGGTTCCCTTGTCTATCATCTCAGATAAAGGTCCTCAGTTTACATCTCATTTCTGGAAATCGTTCTAGAAAGGCCTTGGTACTATGGTAAATCTCAGTACAACATTTCATCCACAGACGGATGGTAAAACATAGTGTACCATTCAAACGTTAGAGGACATGCTGAGAGCTTGCGTGATCGATTTCAGTTAATGAGACCCAATCATGAAAAATTACCCCACACTTTTTTTCAAGCACAAATTTCACAAACAACACGGTACTCAAACTTCCCAATGTTGTTTTCATCATATTATTCTCACACCCACACAATTCAAACACAAAAAATCCCTTGCTAGTTTGATTCTACTCAAGAATTTGAACCAACAGCCATGCTTTTACTCAATCACTCCCCTCATAATCATATTTGCTACTCAAGACTTCACAAAGCCCAAATTTCACCCAATTCATTCAAAGTCTCTTCTTTCTACTTCACCCAAGATTATTCCAACAAGGTTTGTAGACAAGGGTTCCATAAATTAGGTTAAACAATTAAATCATCTCACCCATTCTAACAGTTTCTACAAGGAACAATCAATTTCAGAAACAACACCCCTCAATCCCATCCCCTACAAGAACTTACATCAAAATTTCATCCCAAAGAGAGAAGAAAAGATGTGAGAAACATACCTTGAGTGTTTAATCCCACGAAAATTTAAGAACTTGATGAAGGCTTTCAACTTCGCAACACGGATTTGTTTGGAAAGATGTGTTAGGGTTGGAGGAGGAGAGAAATTTGATTCAATTTGTTGAAGGAATGGGGAAAAAATGTTTCTTTTGGGGTTAAAAGGGAATTGGGGTCGTATTTTCCCCTATTAGCCAGGTAAAACCCAACTTTTTAATGACAAAACAAAACGAAAACTTACCAGGTCCGCGACACGGAGCTGTCGCGGACATGCCTTATGATTTCTTCTTCAATACGAGGGAGGTCCTGTGTTGGGTGGAAACCAGTTCGCGACGCGCTCAGGTAGCAGACTCCACTGTTAATCCCTCACCGTTGTCGTAATCCCCTGCAACAGGTCCACGATACGAAGCTGTCGCAGCCTACCCTTATATTTTTGAACCTTCTCCTGGGGAAACCATCACCATGCAGAAACAAGTTCGTGACGCGGGCAGGTTGCGGACTCCACTGTTTTTTGCCCAAGATTTTTTTATTTTTTTTCGAATTACAAATTACAACTTCTCAAATAAATAAACCAACCTATAACTAAAAATAACGAGAACTAACCTATCAAAACAAAATAAAAAGGAAATCTCTTCTAGAGTACAAAGTCACGGGTTGCCTCCCGCGTAGCGCCTGATTTAACGTCGCGGCACGACTCAGATACCCACTCATTCATTGCTTAAATTCAAAACCTATTCTTCTCGATCCACCTCTTGTCCGAAGTAATGCTTCACCCTCTGACCATTCACTAAGAATGTGGATTGCTTTCCTTCATTCCATAAGTCTACAGCTTTATGTTCAGTCATGCGCACCACCTCGAATGGTCTCCTCCATTTTGACTTCAGCTTACCTGGAAACAACCTCCATCTAGAGTTAAACAATAATACCTTTTGACCGGGCTCAAAGAGTCGGGATACAATATGCTTATCATGCCAACGCTTAGTCTTCTCCTTATAGAGCTTGGCATTTTCATAGGCATGGAGTCTGAATTCCTCTAATTCATGTAGCTGACCCATCCTATTTCTTACGGCTAATTCCGGATCCAAGTTCAACTTCTTTACTACCCAGTAAGCTTGATGTTCTAATTCAACTGGAAGGTGACATGCTTTACCAAAGACTAAGTGATAAGGAGAAGTCCATATTGGCGTCTTATAGGCTGTCCTTTACGCCCATAATGCATCATCGAGCTTCATTGCCCAATCTTTCCTTTGGGCATTCACTGTTTTCTGTAGAATCTGCTTCACCTCTCGGTTTAACACTTCTACTTGGCCACTAGTTTGAGGGTGATATGTTGTAGCTACCTTGTGCCTGACTCCATATTTAGCTAAGATATTGTTTACCAATTGATTTATGAAGTGCATCCCTCCATCACTGATTATTTCCCTAGGAGTTACAAACCGAGTGAAGATATGTTTCTTCAAAAACTTCAGCACCACTTTAGCATCATTAGTAGGCAAAGCTAGTGCCTCAACCCACTTTGACACATAGTCCACAGCTACAAGGATATATTGATTTCCATTGGATGGAGGGAATGGTCCCATGAAGTCAATCTCCCAGACATCAAATATTTTGACCTCCAAGATGTTATGCAATGGCATCTCATGTCGTCTGGAAATAGTCCCCATCCTCTGGCATTGATCACAACACTTCACATACCCTGCAACATCTTTAAACAGAGTAGGCCAAAAAAAACCTGATTGGAGCACCTTATTTGCAGTGCGCTCACCTCCATATGCAGACGAGTGGCAACTATCCATCACTTGTCACATCACAGACTCAGGTACACACCTCTTCATCATTTTGTCAGGCCCTGCTTGAATAGATAAGGCTCATCCCATATATAGAATAGAGCATCATAAATCAGCCTCTTCTTTTGATGTGTGGTTGCACCCGGTGGGAACAATCCGCTCACCAAATAATTTACAATATCTGCATACCATGGTAATTCCATCAGCTCTAGCGCCAATAGTTGTTCATCAGGAAACTCTTCCCGAATCTGACCTTGCTCACCCACATGTGATGAATTCTCCAACCTGGATAAGTGATCTACAATCTGATTTTCAGAACCTCTTCGGTCCTTGATCTCTATGTCAAACTCTTGCAACAATAGAATCCACCTAATCAACAACGGATTTGTATCCTCCTTATTGAACAGGTACCTAATAGCTGCATGGTCAGTATAAACAACAACTTTAGTCCCTACCACGTAAGATCTAAATTTTCAAAAGCATAGACCAAGGCTAGCATTTCTTTCTCGATCACTGTGTAGTTTGCTTGAGCTTCATCCAGTGTTTTGCTTGCATAATAGATTCAGTGAAACACCTTCTCTTTCCTTGGCCCTAACACTGCTTTTACAGCTACATCACTTGCGTTACACATCAGCTCAGAAGGAAGATCCCAATTTGGGGATATCAGGATTGGAGCTTCTATCAACTTCTTCTTCAAGGCCTCAAAAGCTCGAATGCATTGCTCACCGAAGATGAATTTCATCTCCTTCTCTAGGAGACTGCACATAGGTCTTGCAGTCTTAGAGAAATCCTTAATGAATCTCCTGTAGAATCCAGCATGACCCAAAAAACTTCTCACCCCTTTAACAGAGACTGGGGGAGGTAGCTTTTCTATGAATTCCACTTTGGCACGATCAACTTCCAGCCCTCGCTTTGACACCTTATGGACCCATACAATCCCTTCCTTTACTAGAAAATGACATTTTTCCCAATTTAGGACGATATTAGGTTCCTCACATCTAGCCAGCACCTTGTCCAAATTTTGCAGACAGTCAAAAGACTCCCCAAAGACTGAGAAGTCATCCATGAATGTCGCCACAAAATCTTCGACCATATCAAATGGCTATCATGCATATTTGGAAGGTGGCTGGGGCATTGCATAGCCCAAACGGCATTCGCTTGAAGGCATATGTCCCATACAGACAAGTGAATGTAGTTTTCTCCTGGTCCTCTGGCGCAATCATGATTTGGTTATATCCTGAATAGCCATCCAGGAAACAGTAATATTCTTGCCCAGCTAACCTGTCCAACATTTGATCAATAAAAGGAATGGGTATTGATCCTTCCTGGTGGCCTCATTCAATTTCTTGAAATCCATGCATATTCGCCACTTGGACTAATACATCCTCAATAACGCCATCTGGCCTTTCTACCGAGCGGTCAGCTAATTGCAACATTATGGTTGTGGATTTGGGCCTTCCTAGTCCCAACTTAAGAAACATGGACGTAGGTATCAAGTTGATACTCGCACCTAAATCACACAACCCTCTTTATTCAATGCTTTTACCAATTCTTATTTGCACAGTAAAACTCCCTGGATCTTTCAACTTAGTTGGGAGCCTATTCTGGATCCTAGAACTGCACTCCTCAGTGAGTGCCACTGTTGCATGATCCGCCAAATATACTCTTGTTGGCCACAACATCTTTCACATATTTGGCACACTTAGGAATGCCCTGCAACACATCAATCAAAGGCAAGTTAACATGTACTTGTTTAAGTAGTTCAATAAACTTACCAAAACATTCCTCCTCCTTCTGATTTTTGAATTTATGTGGGAATGGAGGAGGTGGTTTTCCTTTTGGTTCCTCATCAATCCTTGGCTCACTTGGTCCAGCTTCATCCACCTGTTTTCCTTTTTCTTCAGCAACTTTTGTCTTTGGCGTTAACTCGTCCAATGTACGACCACTACGGGTACTCACAACATTTACCTGTTTTGGATTTGGATCAATATTTCCAAGCAAACCCCCTTGTGGTCAAGAATTCTGGGCACTAGCGAACTGCCCAAACTGTTTCTCCAAATTCTGGATCGCTAGTTGGTTGTTTCGGACATATGTTGCCAACTTAGCTTGGTCATCCATGATTTGTTTTAGCATGTCCTCCACACTCATATCACCCTGCTTCGCAGCCTGCTGATTTCCATGGCCTTGATGATTGTAATGTTGCCCACCACTTTGCGGCATGTATTGGTTATGTCCTTGGTGTTGATTTTGATTACCACCCCATGAAAAGTTTGGGTGGTTCCGCCAGCTTGGATTGTAGGTGTTTCCATAATTTTGGTGATTTCCTCCTCGCTGGACATTACCTACAAAATGAACAGATTTTGGGTTTGCTCCACATACCTCAGTAGTGTGATCTCCACCTCCACATACTTCACACCATGTTGGTGGTTGCTGCACCATATTAACTTGAGCTTGTTGCTGTCCTAGTGACATGTTGCTAAAGTGTGTAGTCATCATATTTTGCATTGCTGCAATTTGTGCAGTTATGGCTGTCACTACATCCACTTCCAACACTCTAGCAGTCTTTTATACGACCGGTTTAGCTCCTTCTCCATTCCACTCGGGATTACCTTGTGATATTTTGTTAAGTAATGTAAACAGCTCAGCATATTTCTTCTCCAAAGCTTATCCACCTGCAGTAGAATCAAGTAAATTTTTTGTGTTTGGTTCCAACCCTTCAATGAAGGTGTGGACCAACACTTCGTTAGCTTGATGATGATGTGGAACTTAGCAACATGGACTTAAACCGGTCCAAAGCTTGGTACAAGTTTTCTCCTCCTTTATTTCGGAAGCTTAATATATCGCTTCTCAGCTTGGCTGATTTCCCGGATGGAAAAAACCTTATCAGGAACTTCCGGGAAAGATCATCTCAAGATGTTATGGAATTTGCGGGATCAGAATTCAACTATCTTTTTGCTTCCCCTAACAGAGAAAAGGGGAACAGGGTGAGCCTCACATACTCAGAGTTCACTCTAGTTAGAGTGTACGTGTCACTGATCTCGAGGAAATTTTGAGTGTGCACTTGTGGGTCCTCATGGGATAGACCAGTGAACTGTCCATTTGTGTGCAATAGTTGCACCATGCTCTGCTTCAATTCAAACCTCCCACCAACTGTAGGTTTATGAATACTCGAAGTAACATTGGTGGTGCGTGGGATTGCCTCGTCTCTCATTTTTATTTCTGCCATCACTTTATGTGTGTCTTAATCCTCCCTTTCTTTTGGGGTTACTGGTTCACTAGTGAAAAGAGGAACAAGGTATGTGAGTCTTCTTTGCCTTCTCCGGTAACGAACAAATCTCTCTGGTTCAGCTAGAGGCTCTACCAAGTCCTGGTCGTCTTCCAGTGTGAAATCTTGACACAACCTGTAAAATGAATAGCCAAGATCAAGTTGTCAACACTTGTACAAATAATTTGAGAAACGCAAAAATTAAATATCTGCCGATTTTAAAGTCTCCGGCAGCGGTGCTAAAAACTTGTTGCATCCAGAAGCACACGCAAGTGTACGTGGTCACTCAAGTAGTACATCGACTCTTTCGAGCCAGATTATCGAACCCAAAGGACTTCAAATCAACAAATACTAACTTTGTTGTAACTAAAATAAATTTACTTATGCGACAGACGATTTTAGGAATTTGTTTGTATCAACTAAGTTAAACAGTTACAAATATTAATTACTAACAATTAAATCAGTTACAAAGAGGGGATTTCACAATTTGGGAAATATTTCAGGGTTGTAGCATGCACTGATTTCAAACATAATAATAACTTATCCTAGCATTCGACAGGTTAACCTCATTATTGATTCACAAGGTTTAATTTACGACCATGGTCTCCTGACCTCTAATCGCCTACCACCATTGACAACCTAACTACATCGCTGAGCGAGGATAGGCATGAACCAATAGCGGAGCATTAAGCTATCATCTTGTACATTAACCAAACGAGGTATAAAGGTATAATCCTATCCTATATACGAAAGACTCTAAGTTTTACCCTAGAATGAACACGTTTCTCACATTTCTTGGTTTATCCCTCTATTCGTCTTCCGAGTTCAAGAGCGGACAATGAGTTTATTTTAATGTTGATCAATCATCAAAGTAGTTAAACGAGAATGTAAGCATAAATCATAAGAAAACCCATCTCATGCTAGAAATAAATACTATTATGCCTTTAATCGTAGCTACAACTCTAGAATAAGAGAATTTAGCTACTCATAGTATAAATCATCATCAAATAACGTTCAAAGATCATAAAAATGTTTACCAAAAATGAAATAGTAGAAGAAAAGCCTTAGAAATAGTCAGCAAAATTTCCCAAATCGTCTTCTCCCATTTTTAAAAAAAATGAATAATGACAAAATAATACAGCTAGACTATTTATAGACTTAAATAAAACACGTGACGCAAATCTGGAATCCAGGTCCGCGACGTGGACCTGTTCCCTTGCTGCACATTTCGAATCGCTTGAGCCAACTCCGCGACGCACTCCCATTGTGCATTCCACTGTTATGTGAAATTTGGTTTCCTCATTCTGGCTTCAGCTCTGCAACGCGGAGGTTCTCCCTCACAGTGCATTTTTCCAGCTTCTTGCCATTTCTCCTTAGCAACTTCGACTTCTATTTTCCAATATCTTGGATGTTTTCATTTTTTAACTCCTTTGCTTGCTTATCACCCTACAGACACCTAATCATCTTGGTTAGAGGAAAAATAATATATTGACTCTAAAAATGCAATTCAAAAGAGAAATTTGCTCTCGAACTTTGCTAGATATATGGGGTAGATTAGTTATTAGGCGCATAAATACACCTAAGATCAATAGACATGCTTTTCATTTTAGTCTTTATATTGAGTTTTCAGTTTTTTAGAGGTAGCTGGGGGGATGTCCCAGCAACTCAACTCAGTTAAAGGCTTTTCAGACATAGTAGTAGATGCAACTTGAGTTGCTAAGTGGTGTTTCAGTCATCACTAGACTTCCATTATATTTTATATATTCAGAGTATTTGGATTTTTTCCTACTTTCAGTTATCCATTGTTTTAGCTTCCGCATAGTACATGTCTTATTCAGTTATTCTCAGTATGTTTTATATATGCCAGACACAGGGTTAGCTTGGGGTCACTCGTGATCCTAGGTCCCGTGTTATGTCAATGGGGTAGCCTCGGGACGTGACATCTATACTAGTTGGATCTCCTCCAACAGAGTGGGATGTGTTTTCTAGTGCTTTCCGGGACAGCTTCATTCTTTGGAGCGTTAGAGAGGAGATTCGTCTGAGATTTGAGAGATTGGTTCAGGGCAGTCTGTCTGTGATCGAGTATGAGGCCCATTTTTTTGAGCTCTCTAGGCATGCTTTGACTATTATTCTGAATGAGGCTAAGGGAGTTCACCGGTTTGTGAGAGGGTTGACTTTCTCTGTCAGATCTTATGTGTTCAGTGTAGCTACAAAAGTGGCTTCCTTCCATTCCATTGTGAGCATCGCAAAAGAGGCCAAATTGATGGTCTTAGAAGAGTTTGGGGAGCCAGAGAGGGTCCGTTCTTTTGGTCATTTTTCTGGTGCCTTACTGGAGGTAGAGGATCGCATAGGGGTAGTGGTTCATTCTAGTGCCATGGGTCGGTTCATGCTTCTATGCCTGCAGTTGAGAGTGGGTAGTCAGCCCGATATTCTTATGGTTCTTGATGAGGTGGCAATGGTGGTTCATCGGGTTCACAACACCAGTTATCCACATTGAGATCTTGCTATACTTTTGTGGATCCAGGTCATATGATGCGACAGTGTCCTCTACAGACCCATTCAGGACCTCAGCATTCATATTCACTTTCTCCAGCTAGGGATTCAATACTTCTGGCAGGGGTCGAGGCAGATCTCAGACCGGTAGAGGTTGCAGGACTTTAGGTAGGGTTGTTCTAACTCCGCAGGGTGGAGGTAGAGGTTCTACTCAGGCTACAGGCATCCGAGATGGCCAGTGTTATACTTTTTAAGGAGTCCTGAGGCTGAGACTTTTGATGTTGTGATCCCAGGTATCATCGTAGTTTGCCATCGACCTGCGTTTGTATAATTTAATCCAGTATCTAATTTCTCATATATGTCTACCTAGTTTGCTGCAGGTTTTGATATGATGTTTGCTTGCATGTTTGTGCATGTTCATGTTTCTACACTTGTGGGTGAATCTTTAGTGGTGGATCGAGTGTATCGATCATGTCTTGTTTCTTTGGCGGGGTATGATACTTGGGTAGACTTGATCATTTTAGGGATGGTAAACTTTGATATTATCTTGGATATGGATTGGCTCTCTCAGCATCATGCTATTCTTTATTGTTATGCTAAAATTGTGACTTTAGCGATGTCGAGTGTCCCGAGGGCTGAGTGGATGGGTTCTAGTGGTTCGTACCCTAGCAAAGTTATCTCATTCATTAGAGCTCAGAGATTGGTTGACAGAGGGTGTTTGTACTACTTGACTTTCATTCGAGATACTAGTGTTGAGCCAACACGCATATGGATTATGTGCCTGTGGTTCAAGAGTTTACAGATGTGTTTCATACTAATCTTCTAGTTGTTCATCTGGATAGGGATATTGAATTTGCTATTGATTTGGAGCCGGGCACCAAGCCTATCTCTATTCCTCCTTATTATATGGCTCAAACTGAGTTGAAGGAATTTAAGGATCAGTTACAGGATTTGTTGAGTAAGGGGTTTATTCGCCCTAGTGTTTCTTCGTAGGGTGCTCCTGTGTTGTTTTTTAGGAAGAAAGATGGATCCATGAAGATGTGTATTGATTATAGAAAGTTGAACAAAGTGACAGTGAAGAACAAGTATCCTCTTCCTCGTGTTGATGATTTATTTGATCAGCTTCAGGGTGCATCTCTATTTTCTAAGATTAACTTGAGGTCCGATTACCATCTGCTGAAGATTAGGGCATCAAATATCCCTAAGATAACTTTCAGGACTCGTTATGGGCATTATGAGTTTCTTATGATGTCTTTCGATTTTACTAAAGCCCCTGCAACATTCATGGAGTTGATCAATGGGGTGTTCCGACCTTATTTGGACTCCTTTGTGATAGTTTTTATTGATGACATTTTGGTGTACTCCAAGACTGAGGAGGACCACGATCGACATTTGAGGATTGTGCTCCAGATATTGAGGGAAGAGAAGCTTTATGGCAAGTTCTCAAAGTGTGAGTTTTTGCTTGATTCTGTGGAATTTTTGTGACATGTGGTGTCCAAGGAGGGCTATTAGGTTGATCCAACCAAGATTGAGGCACTGAGGGGTTGGACTAGATCTACATCGATTACCGAGATCTAGAGTTTTGTGGGACTTGAGGGCTATTACCCACAATTTGTTCAGAGCTTGTCTATCCTTGCATCTTGTTTAACTAGATTGACTCTGCAGAGTGTGAGTTTTCATTGGTCTGATGAGTGTGAGGAAAGATTTCAAAAGCTCAAGACCTTGTTGACATCAATTCCTATTTTGACCTTACCGAAGAAGGTGTGGACTTCGGTGTTTATTGTGATGCTTATGGAGTGGGATTAGGTGGTGTTATTATGTAGAAGGGTAAGGTGATTACCTATTCTTCTAGGCAGTTGAAGACCCATGAGAGGAACTATCCTACCCATGATTTAGAATTGGCAGCCGTAGTATTTCTGCTTAAGCTATGGCAACATCATTTGTATAGAGTTCATTGTGAGGTTCTAACAGATCATCAGAGTCTTTAGTACACTTTCAGTTAGAGGGATTTGAATTGAGGCAGCGTAGATAGCTTGAAATACTGAAGGACTATGACATCACTATCTTCTATCATCCAGGAAAGGCCAATGTGGTGGCCAATACTTTTAGTAGGAACACTTCTATCATGGGGAGTCTTGCTGCTATTAGTGTGGAGGAGAGACCATTGGTTAGAAATGTTCTGAGATTATCCAACAGTCTTGTCCATTTATAGAAATCTGAGGAGACAAGTGGTTTGATTGCTTTCACCGAGGCTCGTTCTTCCTTAGTTGAGAATATTCATGAGTACTTGGTGATGAGAAACTATGTCTCATTCGAGATAATGTGATGAGAGGGGAAGCCAAAGAGGATGTCCTTGATTTTGATGGCGTCTTGCAGATTGGAAGTAGGATTTGTGTAGCAAAGGTGTCGAGTTGATTAGACTAATTCTTGAGGAGGCCCATTGTTCCCGATAGTCCATCAATTCAGGTGCGGCAAAGATGTATCATGACCTAAGCTAACACTATTGGTGGTGTGGTATGAAGAGGGATAATACAAATTTTATTCGAGGTGTTTGACTTGCCAACAAGTCAAGTCTGAGCACCCGCGGCCTGGAGGTATATCTCAGAGGATGCCTATTCCTACTTGGAAATGGGAGCAGATCACAATGGATTTTTTTATGGGACTACCTACCAGCGAATGTGGTTATGACTCCATTTGGGTGGTTGTTGATATGTTGACCAAGTCCACCCATTTCATCCCAGTTCAGGTGAAGTATACAGTAGAGAAGTTAGCCAAGATTTAAATCAGTGAGATTGTGCAACTACATGGGGTCCCAATTTCTATTGTCTCTGATCGAGGTTCCCTGTTCACTTCCCATTTCTGGAAGGCATTGCAACATGGTTTGGGTACTCGGCTAGATATGAGTAAAGCCTTCCATCCTCTGACAGATGATTAGTTTGAGCAGACATTTTAGTTGTTGGAGGACATGCTCCGAGCTTGTGTGATTGATTTCGGTGCTAGATGGGATCAACATTTGCCTTTACCAGAGTTATCCTATAACAACAATTATCATTCCAGTATTCATATGGCCTCTTTTGAGGCATTGTATGGCAGATGGTGTAGATCTCCGTTCGGATGGTTTGATTCAGCTGAGATGGACTCATTAGATATAGACTTGCTTAGAGATGCTATGGAGAAGGTTTGTATGATCTAGGGTAGACTGTTGACAGCCCAGAGTCGATAGAAGAGTTATGCGGATCGGACAGTTCTAGCACTACTGTTCATGGAAGGTGATCATGTTTGGCTTCGAGTGTCACCCATGAAGGGTCTGATGAGGCTCAGAAAAAAAGGCAAGCTTTCCCCTAGATTCATTGGACCCTTTTAGATTTTGAGTCGTTCGGGAGAGGTGGCCTATAAGTTGGCATTTCCACCTAGTTTGTCAGTTGTGCATCTCGTGTTTCATGTCTCCATTCTTTATAAGTACACGTCTGATGAGTCTTATGTACTTTTCCTTGATTCAGTTGAGTTGGGTCCAGACTTATCCCTTAAGGAGGAGCTTAGCCATTTTGGTTAGGCAGGTCTGGAAACTTAGGGCTAGGAGATCACTTTAGTGAAGGTGCAGTGGAAGCATCATTCAGTTGGTGAGGCTACTTGGGAGACAAAGTCTGATATACGAGCCAGATATCCTTAGTTTTTTGAAGCATTAGGTACTTTCTTTTTCTTTATGTTCGAGGACGAATATTGTTTTAGTGGTGGATAATGTAATGACCCGGTTGGTCATTTTTGGAAAGTTTCATGAATTTACTATGTCACACCCCGAGGCTACCCTCTAGACGTAATACGGGACCTAGGTTCACAAGTGACCCCAAGCTCACCCTGAGTTTGGCATATCATAAGCATACTAAATATATAACTAAGATAAGCGGAAGCATAACTAATAAATGAGTCAAAACTAAGGGACTCCAAATGAAAATATATCTGAATATTTGGGAAACAACCCTAAAACACTTAACACTGACTCTATGTTTGAAAGCCTCTACTACTGATGAGCTATTGGGAAAAGTCCACAGCTAACTCAAAAGAATATTGAAAGACTAAAAGTAAGCTAACTAAAAAAAGCATAAAGAAAAACCCTAGAACTTTGAGGACTCACCACTGTGGTTGCTGAGTATGGGCTGGAAATCGAACTAAGCGTGATCTGGATGCTGAGCGCCAGAACCTACATCATATAACGATGTAGCACAAAATATGTGTCAGTACCTTGAATGTACTGAGCATGCAGGATATAGATACTAAACTGAACAATATAAACTGAGCAATATATACTGAACAATATAGACTGAACATTGAAATAGGTTGTATTCAAGTATAACTAAAAACTGAACTAAATGCAATGACCAAGTACTAATCATGAAGATAACATGCTAAACTTTATACTGAAGTAAATGCTCAAAACATGGTTAATGCAATAAGAGCATGACTATGGGAGCTACTATTAATCGACATAAACCACGTGAGCTAATCGTGGAGTCCTATGTATATGCCCAATCGAGAGGACCCAATATACCTTGCTAGGGGTAGAAAGGCATGACTGTGGAGTGATTACTAAAAACTGATGCCCAACAGAGGGTACTTTTGGACCTATGTTGGCACGTAGTTCAGGGACTTTAAGGGTACACTAAACCCTAGTCCAACTCGGTGCTAACTCAACTCCAAATTGAATGCAAAGCTAAAATGCAACTGAAGTAGTGAGTAGCTTAAAATACTGACATGCTATCTGAGAATGCAATACAAATATACTAAAAGCTATGGCATTCAAGTTCTAAAGCATGATTTTCTGACTGATTTAACTAGCAAGTATAGTTCATGAGTGTTGATAACAAATACAAGCTAAGTTCTGAATTATATTCATGGAACTATGAAAATATTCCAAGAGACATCTTATTTAGATCGTGGAAACTAAAGCAGCTAAAATCAACATGAATCACCAAGGTTTTGGAAACCTTAGGTCTGAACAATTTATGAGAAATTGAAGAACTTACTAAATTCTAAGGACCTAATAGGTGAAAGGAACCCACTAGTGAAATCCCACATACCTGGTGACGAAAACTATGGAGAAATCCTTTGGATTTCAGGGCTGAACTTGAAGAAGACCTCTTCTTGTTCTTTAGAAAACTATCACCTCTTTTATCTTCTTTTTGTTCTAAGTTAGATGATTTTAGGTGAATGAGGGTTCTTGGTAGTTTCTGACTAGATTTCTAGGCTTTGACTGAGAAAAACGAGTTAGTTTAAGCATTAAATGGCGTAGTTTAAGTACCAAACACATAGGGAAAAGACCAATGTGACCCTGACATAAATGCTGATGAAGTGACTTCAAGACAGGCTTCACAGGCCGTCTAGAGCACCACGGCCCGTCAAGTGGGTCGTGAAGATGCTCTGCCCGACAAGGCTTCACTATTTCGAGCATAACTTTTTACTCCAAGCTTGGAATTAGGCAAACTTGGTGGCGTTGGAAAAAGGATTCAGAGATCTTTATATTATAGGTCATGGGCCACCTAATTCATTTTATTCTGAACGATATGATCATTTGAATTTCACCCTAAAATCTAAGTTTGACAAGTCTCCTTCACGAACAACTTCACGGTCCGTGTGGAGTTTTATGGACCATTTAGACCTCTGTAGTCCTTAACCAGTGACTTTAGGGGTGCAACCACACTTAAAAGCTGATGAAGTGACTTCAAGACAGGTTTTACGGGCCGTCTAGAGCACTACGGCCCGTCAAGTGGGTCATGAAGATTCTCTGCCCGACAGTACTTCACTAAAACAAGCATAACTTTTTACTCTGAGCTCAGAATTAGGCAAACTTGGTGGCGTTGGAAATAGGACTCAAAGACTTTTAATTTAATAGGTGTTAGGCCACCAAATTCAGTTTGTGCTAAAACAAGTGATTGTTTGATGTTTCCCCAACACTCAAGACTTAACTTGGGTGCAACCTCCTTGACTGGGCGACTTATACAGACCCCTAGACGGGCCACCCAAGTCACCACGGGCCGTCAAAGTCACCAAGGGCCGTCTAGGGTGCCATCAAGGTGACCCCTGCCAGGGCAGTCCTGGATGGTCACTCACGACATCCTTAACGGACCGTGGTCCCCTACACGGACCGTCTAGGATGTCGTGAAGGGTCCATGGTCCATTTTGGTTTCATGGACTTGCCCAAATTTCCCTTTTTAGACTTTTCTAGAAGTCTGACGTGTTACACACTATTCTGCCCCTCCCGTTATCTACCCCGAGTCATTTTTAATTGAGTTTGAAAGGTTGATTTTGACTGTGAGTTAAAAGTTAAGAATTTGGTAAGTTTATGAGTTTTAAAGGCTAAGTTGTTAAGAAAGTGATTTTAGGGTCTTTTAGAGTTGCGAGTGTCGAAAAAGAATTCCATTGATTCCATCAGTCCCAAAATGGGAAATCTGATCAGTGAGAGTTGTTGGTTTAGATTCCTAGTCTTTTTGAGGATTTGAGGTCTGAAGTTGTGAAATTATGGAAATTTAACCTTTGGGTTGACTTTGGATCAGATTCTAAGTGTTCCTTTGGGTTGAGGGGGGTGATTTTAAGCCTAGGTGAGGTCTTGGTTGATTTTGACAGGTCCCGATCTTATTTTAGCCTTTTTAGTTGTGGGCTAGTTTTTTCTGGTTTTCACGGAAGTCGGGTCAAGGAGACCTCAAATTCACATTTTGATGGTTTCATTGAGTGCAGAACACCGAGTATAAATAATTAGCATAAGTGGTTTGTGTGTACCGGGTTCCGAATGAATTCCAAGGGTCCTTTTGATATTTTTTAAATTGGCAGAAGATTCTGGTGTATGCAGGCCTATCTCTTAAGCGACCTTCGCTTTTGCGAAGGAGGCTTCTCTTAAGCGATGCATGTGTGCATGGCATGGTTTGCTTAAGCGAACCCGTGGTCGCTTGTGCAACATCAGGGAACAATTTTGTTGCTCATTTCGGGGTTTAAGCCCTATTTAACCATTTTTTTAACTTAGGGAATCCTTGGTGGCGAATTTCGAAAGGATATTTTGTGCTACATCATTTGGGTAAGTGTTCTTGATCCTAAGCATTTATTTTCCATTGATTGATCATGAGTTTTAACATCAAATTGTGGGATTTTGGTGGGTTAATGGCAAGGTTTTTCAAGAATCCAAGAATTTAATAAAATAGTGATGATTTTTCACTAATGAGTTACTAAAGCCTTCAACATCATTTTCAAGTATTGTTTTCCGGATTCAAACATCCATTTTGATATTGGGTTATGAGTTGCTTGACACATTTCTTTACATAGTTGATGTGTGAAGTGTTGTTTCCGATGGGTGATTGTGAATACTTGATTATTTTAGATTGTATTGCTTTGGAAGTGGTCTGGAAGGGGAAGACTCAACTCTTGGAGTGATTGTTGATTGATTTAAGGCAAGTGGCTTCCTAAACCTTGTATTCTAGTTTAATTCATATGCTTCCTTTGTTGCTTGTGTGTTGGGAGTATTGGGGATGAGGTGAAGGGTTAAATTGTCCACTTGTTACATCTAAATTAATAAAAAAGGGTTGAAATAAAAATTGCTATGTGTTGAACATGATGATGTGAATTGCCTTAATGTAACTCTTATTGATTGATCGATGAAATGCTTGAAAGCATAAATGTGGACTTGAATTATGTAAATTGTTGTCTCTTCTATATGGTGTGATACTACTTATGTGCTTTGATCGTTGAACACCGGGATAATTCATGTGATGATTTTGATGTCGAGGTATTTGTTGGCGAGAGTTATTATGTCTAGGTCTTTGCCGGTGAGTGTTATTATGTCGAGGTCTTTGCCAGTGAGTGTTATGATGTCGAAGTCATATCCGGCAAGTAGTTATAAAGCCGATGGAAAATGGTTCCGGCTAGTGATTTGATATAAAGTCGATGAGAAATGGTTCCATCTAGTGGTTTGATATAAAGCCGATGGGAAATGGTTCTGGCTAGTGATTTGTTATAAAGTCGATGGGAAATGGTTCTGGCTAGTGATTTGATATAAAGCTGATGGAAAATGGTTCCAGCTAGTGATATTGTGCCAATTGGAAATGGTTTCGGTGAGAGGTTGGTCATTGCGAATTGATGCCTTTGTTGTCTATGTGTGCCTTGTTTTCTATTTGTGATTGATGTACTTGTAACTGAACTACTTGACATTGATATTGACTTCTTTGAAATATTTGATTGTTGAATTGCGAAGATTTGAACTGTGAATATTGGGCCTGTGAGTCGTGTATTGTAGAATTGCTAGGTTGGGCTGAGTTCTGTACAGGTTGTAGTTTGAGGAGGTTCGGTTGGAGTGTTAGGGGTATCTATTTTCTAGCTAGTTGCTTTGTTTAGTAGATTGCTTGTTGGGTACCGTGCTATTGGTACTCACCCCTTTTTTCTACACTTGTGTAGGTTCCGAGCCCGGACACATGTGACCTCTTTCTTCTTCTCTTGATCTCGAGGCTTATGTAGGACTTGAAGAGATAGCTGCTTGTTATTTGGTCTTGACACCAAATTTTGTCCCTCATTTCTTCTAACTTATTTCGTTGAGCTTCTAAATTGCTAATAAGTAGAATACTTTATAATTCACTATTATTTTCCATTTATCACTATTGCTATCGTTATTATCTATATTACTTTAACTTTAATTATTTTTATGATTATCAACTTTTTATTATCATTTTCACTATTTTAAAATTATATTTTTATTATCAATATTACTATTATTACTTTAATGTCGTCTTGTTTAAAATAGTATGTCGTTACTTTATTTCAAGTGTCGTACTTTCTAAACTTTTACTTAATATATATTATACTAATTATTGAATTAGAAACTCAAAAGAATTAATTGAAAGAAGGAAAAAGGCCATGAAAGCCTATCTATTTTTCAGCCCATTTACGAGCCCAAAGACAGCAAAACCCACCAGAAAATCAGTCCAAAGTAGGCCAAATAAGGCCCAAACTCAGAAGTCCTTTTAGAGTTTTCTAATCAGATTTTTTCTAACATACAAGACCTAATCTTATAGTAGTTCTAGGTAGCAGCAGCAGCGTTTCTCTTTCCCCTTCTAGCGTAAATTCAACCTTTTTCATAGCCATGGCAGTACTTGGAGTTTCTGGCCATACCATTTTGATAAGCATATTGTTCTTCATCACAAATGGGTCAATATTCACGAAAATGGTATGTTACTTTTATCTTCGTTTTCAATTTTTTTTTGTCTCTTCTCCATCTCCTTCTGCTCGAATCTGAAGTATCACGTGGAACTTGACCAAAGACACAACGTTCGAATTTCAAACATGTCATTCTCATCTCAAAATCACGCCCAAAATACAAAGCTTAGGGCTTAAAATCTCATCTATAAATATTTCCCCTGTTTTGCATTTGAAGGTGACGTTTTTTTGGGGTTAGCTAAAAGAATGACCAGACAAGCTTTCACACTCACAAAAAGCAATACATTTCTACATTTTAATATTGCTTACAAAGAATTTTCGTTTCTCCTCTTTGTTGCACTTGACTATATTTGAAGAACAAGGGTAGATTTGAGGGTGATAACGTCCCTAGTTTACTGCACTACAAAAGGTAAAATTCAATCTTTTTGGTTTCTGACTATTTAATTAAGCATCTGTGGTAGTGTTTGTCCGTAGTTATATTACCACGTGTTAATAAATTTTGTGTACTTCCGTGATATTATATAATGTCTTTTAAGGTCGTTTGAAACTTAAGTTGGATGGCCCTTACTTTTTTTTTTTTTGTCCAAAAATAATGATAAGTTGACTACTTTGGTTTGATAGGATATGCTAATATGTAGAGAAGGTGTACTTACTATAACTAAAGATGTTGAACTATTATTTTGATATAATAACAGTGTTTAGACATATATTTATGGAGCATGTTTTGTGTATACTTAATTTGTGTCAAAGTAGGTGAAATATTTAGTTTGGTTTAGATGAGAATACAACATGTTGTTGGAGTGATCACTATAACTTTCGATTAACTATTATCTTCTTTTATATAATATTAAGAATTAATTTCCCTCATCTAACTCTTTTCTCATGTTTATTTGGCATGAAAACCGGAGTCGGCAAGTCTCATTTTGAAACTCAACGACACCGCTACTGCATGGAGCTCGCATATCCCTCACATGGAATTGATCATATACATTTCTTTTATCCCTCACATGGAATTGATCATATACATTTCTTTCACACTACATCTATTCGCTTTTCCTATTTTCAAAGACGTGTCCGGATAAAACGAGACATTATAGTTAATTAGTTATCTAGCGCACTACTTGCCGTTATGCTTACTTGTTTGTTTGGCTTGTTGTTAGAATTTGCACAAATCTGCTTGAATGCCTTAGTAAATTACATCTAGTTAGTCTCTTATTCATGTTTATAACCTTTTTTTTTAACTCCTAGATTTAATGACCTTAAATTTTTGATAATTTGTCAAGTCTTTTGATTTGTGATTAAAAATCAGCTAACCTTTATTTTATTTGATGTATTAAATCAGATTTTTTTGGGGTTGATTTGCAATACTACTTTTGTTTACAAAGGACTTTCGTTTTTCTCTTTTAGCAAAGCCTTTTGGAGGCTCTATTTACTTTTCTTTTAAATATAAATAACTAGACTATCTTGTACCTTAAAACTACTTTTTGAGACTAACATATATATTACATTAGTATTGTACACCACTTTTTAAAATCAAGTTATTAGTCTAAAAGCTTTTTCGGTCTCAATTCATCTAAAATGGAGTTTTGAATATGTGATTTTAAGTCAAGAAATGATTTTATTTTGGTTGCTTTTATTTCAAAATTTCTTGGTATTAACTTTGTTACCCTGGATCTGACAAAACAAGAAATAATTTATTTAAACTTGAATTTGTTCATGTAAGCTAGTTTAGGACAAACAAAAATTGTACTTTTCTTTTAAACTATTTTTATCCAAATACTCTTTTATGCTAATATTTTATTTTGACACTTAGCCTAATTAATTAATCAAGTTCTGACGGTTAACCATTTTAATGGATCATAAAGGATGTCTAACTCCTTCTCTTTAGATTAGCTGAACCCTTACATAAAATCTCATATTTAATAGACCTTAACATGGAGTAAACTTTAGAAAAAGACTTTAATCAATATTAGGTGCCCTAATTCACCATAATAATTAGGTGGCGACTTCTTAACTTAGCTATTAACTTTGGAATCACCAAATGTAATACACTATTTTAACTTGGTTAAAATGGGGTATAACAGATTGGTGACTTCACTAGGGACTTATTAGGTTCTAACCACAGTAGACTTAGTTTAATTAGTCTTTTATGTTCTTACTTTAATTATATTATTTGTCGTAAACTGATTTTACATGTTATTGATTATTTGTTTGTTTTGAATTATTTTCACATGATACAACTTATTCATTAGCTATTAGTTTTTTTTGGATGCTATCAACTACGTGTTTGCTATAAATGTTTATGTGTTACTGCTTTTCTTAATTGTCATTCCGTTTAGAAAAGATGTAGGTCAATTAGCATTAGTACATTGAATGTACGAGCATGCGAGAGGAATTGTAAAACAAGACATAAGCTTGAAAAAAACTGAAATAACATACCTGGGCTCAACTTAACTCATTTCAATATAAGGCAATAATATGAATGCAATATAAAGAAAAGCTTTTAAAAATGGATAACAACTCTATATATTGAGAAATACCATAGTAACTCAGTTTGTATGCAATGATACAATATAAACTCTGTTTGTATATAAAAATACAATTAACTCTGTGTATATAAGAATACAAAATACTTTTGTGGTAGTTTCTCTAACTGACAACCATTACTTAAGAGCTATGTGATCATACAACGTTTTGTCTCACGTTGTTAGGGTCGTCGTATACCTTGCTGGAGGTATAGAACCTAACTACTAAGTGGATCCACTAGTCTATGCTAAAAAGCACTAACGAATCATCTAAAAAGTATGACATTTTTCTACCCATGACGGCTACATGGTTTATGAGGGCTGTGAGTTGTCTGAACTCTCTCTCATATCGGCGCTCAATACTACTCCCAAAAAATAACTAGCTCATATGTTTAACAAACATAACTCTTTATGTGATTTAAGATAATTACTCAATAACTAGCCCAAAGACTTTCTAGGAAATCAGTGTTTTCTCTCTTGCTCTTTACTCAAAATTACCTCAAAGACTCTTTTGGAAATCAATGTTTTTTCTTTATTGTTTAAATGTGAAAACATTTACTCTTTGGGAATACATAGTTTCCATATACTCTTTTGAGAAAATTAACTTCACTCTTTACTCTTTACTCTTTACTCAACTCGAAACTCAAGTCTTAAAACAAGCTTAAAGCATTTGTAAAAGAATTTTGAAAAGACTCTAGGAACTCTCTAAACTTGGCTTTTAACTTTCCTTGAATTTGAATTTATGAATTCAAGGTTATGATTCATGTTTATGGATGATATCATGATGTTTAGACGTACCTTAGAGTGTAGAAATCAATTAGAAAACATAGGTACGTTTCAAAGGAACTCAAACGGCAAGAAGTGGGAAAGGGTAGGGGACTTAGTGACCCTGGTGTACTGAGTGGCACCGGGCGCCGGACCCAAAAATACACAACCTGGGTTGGGGTGCTCTGAGTGGCGCGGCACCCTAGAGCCCAAACTACAGAACCTGTTGTGGGGCGCTCTGAGTGGCGCGGCGCCCCATTCCCCAGATTTTCGATGAATTTCCTTGTTCATTTGTCGACCCTAATTTGTCTAGATTCGATTGGTTCCTTCTCCAAACACTTAGATTCGAATACCCAACCAAAGTATATAAGAATCCACTCAAAAAGAACCTCAAATCGCATGAAAATAATTTAAGAACTCCTCAACAACCCAACAATCAAGAACCGAATAGAAACTTAAAGAAAATCCATCAAGAACTCAATTTCTCTACTTTCAAGAACGTAAATATGCTGAAATAAATCATGATTAGTACGTGGGTCGACGAACCCAACACTATGTGATCTCACATACCTCGTAGGGATTAACCCTTGGCGAAATCTGCAAGCGAAACCTCAAGAACGATGAACTATGGCTTTTCTTCTTTTTTGTCCTCTTTTCTCTTCTCTCAAAGCCCTAGTGTAATTTTGTGAAGTGTAAACTGAATCAAATCAGTTTAGACCCTAATTGATTCACTAAAAAGGAATTAACCCAATTGGGTATGGAAAAAACCAAAATACCCCTTTAAAATTCGGTTAACTTTCCTTATCAAGACAACCCAACTTCGAACAGGCATATCTCCCTCATACGAGCTCAAAAAATAGCAAACTCGGTGGTGTTGGAAAGATAATTCAAAGACCTTTCATATAGTATCTTGTAGACCACCTAAATAATCCTGTTCTAGGAGTTATGATCGTCTGAAGTTGACCCAAAACTCATACTTAGCTTAATGTGTAAAACTTTCCAAATTTGATTATTTCCAAAAATGATTTTTTTTTATTTCTAGTTTCTTTCTAAAGCGTGATGTTGCAATATCTCCCCCTTGGGAATATTCATCCTCGAATGAGATTATCTTAGTAGGCTAAGGGCGTAACATGTAACATTCAGCTCAAACACCCAACAAGCAAATCTAACACATTTAGTATATCAATTAAATTGTACTAAGAAGAGAATTAGTACGTTCATCTAGAATTTCTCTGGACTCAAAGAGATGTGGATATCTCTTCTTCATATCCTCCTCAGCTTCCCAAGTAGCTTCCTCAACCAACTGATTTCTAAAGAACTTTGACTGATGCTACTTCCTTGGTTCTCAACTTGCGAATCTGGCGGTCTAGAATCTGAATAGGAATCTCCTCATAAGACAAGCTATCCTTAATACCAATATCTTCAGTTGGTATAATCAGTGAAGGATTGCCCATATACTTTTTCAACATAGAGATGTGAAACACTAGATGAACTGCTGCTAACTCTTGCGGTAGCTCCAACTCATAAGCTACATTATCAATCCTTTTGGATATTCTATAAGGACCAATATACCGGGGACTAAGCTTCCCCTTTTTACCATATCTCATAACACCCTACATGGGTGAAACCTTCAAGTATACCCAATCATCTACTTCGATTTCTAAGTTTTTTATCCTAACATCAGTGTAGGATTTCTGACGACTCTGCGTTGTTTTCAACCTTTCTTGAATAACTCTCACTTTCTCCATAGCTTGATGAACTAAGTCTGATCCTATCAACCCAGCTTCACCAACTTCAAACCATCCAATTACCCTTGAAATCAATCACACACGCCCTTAACATATCTTCTAAAGTCTGAATAGTGCGCTCTGCTTGGCCATCTGTCTGAGGATGAAAACCAGTACTCCAGTTCACCTTTGAACCCAAACCTTTCTGGAATGACTTCCAAAATTGTGCAGTAAATTGTGCACCTCTATCTGAAATAATGGACACTGGAACTCCATGAAGTCTTACTACCTCTTGGATGTATAACTTGGCATAATCCTCTGCTGAATGGGTAGTCTTTACCGGCAAAAAGTGGGCTGATTTAGTCATTCTATCAATAATAACCCAAATAGAATCATGTTGCCTGCGAGACTGCGGCAAGCCAGTAACGAAGTCCATATTGATCATCTCTCACTTCCATTCGGGAAGTTCTATATTCTGAGCCATACCACCAGGCCTTTGGTGCTCTACTTTAACTTGTTGACAATTCAGACATTTAGCAACGAACTCACCAATACCTTTCTTTATACTATTCCACCAATATACTTCTCTCAAATCACGATACATCTTTGTGGAACCCGGATGGATAGAACATCTTGAGCAATGAGCTTCCTCCAGATTCCTTTCTTGAAGTTCATCCACCCCTGGTACATACAATCTACATTGATACCTCAATACACCATCTCCCCCTTGTTCAAAATCCATCACCTTTTGCTTATAAACGTTTGCCTTCAATTCAAGCAAAATAGGATCTTGGTATTGTTTCTCTTTTAACTTCGGACACTAATGACGATTCAGCCCCATTCATCACCACCACTCCTCCTTCATTGAAATCCATTAAATGAACTCCTAATCATGCAAGTCTATGCACATCTTTTGCTAACTCTTTCTTGTCTTCCTCAAAATGGGCAGTACAACCCATAGGCAATCTACTCAAGGCATCAGCAACAACATTAGCTTTACCTGGGTGATAGAGAATACTCATGTCATAATCCTTGAGTAACTCTAACCACCTTCTCTATCTAAGGTTATGTTCTTTCTGACTAAACACATACTGAAGACTCTTGTGATTGGTGAACACATCCATATGAACACCATAAAGATAATGTCGTCATATTTTCAATGAAAATACTACGACAGCCAACTCTAGATCATGGGTTGTATAATTCTTTTCATGAACTGTCAGTTGTCTAGAGGCATAAGCTATAACTTTTCCTTTCTGTATTAACACATAACCCAAACCAATTCTGGATGCATCACAATATACAACAAAGCCTTGCGTACCCTCTGGTAAGGTCAATACTGGGGCAATAGTCAACCTAGTTTTTAATTCCTGAAAGCTCTTCTCACAAGCTTCAGACCATTGAAAATTAACTATTTTCTGAGTCAACTTGGTCAAAGGGGATGAAATGGATGATAACCCCTCGACAAACCTTTTATAATATCCGGCCAACCCTAAGAAACTCCTAATATCAGTTGGAGATGTGGGTCTAGGCCAATTTTGCACTCCCTCTATTTTCTAAGTATCAACTCTAATTCCATCACCGCAAACAATGTGGCCTAGGAATGCCACTGACTCAAGACAGTACTCACACTAAGAGAACTTAACATACAACTCTCTATCCTTTAGAGTTTGGAGAACTACTCTGAGATGACTAGCATGATCTTCCTCATTCCTTGAATAGATTAGTATGTCATCAATGAATACGATAACAAATATATTTAAATAAGGCTTGAATATTCTATTCATAAGGTCCATGAACACTGCAGGTGCATTAGTTAAATCGAACGACATGACCTGAAACTCATAATGACCATAACCGGTCTTGAATGTTGTCTTTGGAATATCACATTCCCTTTCTTTCAACTGATGGTAGCCTGATCTGAGGTCTATCTTAGAAAAACAAGTGGCACCCTGAAGTTGATCGAAGAGGATACTTATTTTTTATAGTAACTTTGTTCAACTGACGGTAATCTATAAACATTCTAAGAGAACTATCCTTCTTTCTCACAAATAAGACCGGAGTGCCCCTAGGTAAGACACTTGGTCGAATAAAACCTTTCTCTAGGAGATATTTCAACTGCTCTTTTAACTCTTTCAACTCTGCTGGTGCCATCCTATATGGCGGAATAGATATAGAACGAGTATCAGGAAGAATATCTATACCGAAGTCTATTTCTCTCGCAGAAGGGACTTCGGGAAGATCATCTGGAAAGACTTATGGAAACTCTCGTACTACTGGAACTGACTGAATAGGAGGTGTATCCACACTAGATTCATTAACTAGGAGCAAGTGATAGACACACCCCTTGGAAACTAACTTCTTCGCCTTAAGGTACGAAATAAAATGATCCTTAGGCACTGCTGAACTACTCTTCCACTCTATAACTGGCTCATTAGAAACAAGAAGTTGACAACTCGAGTTCTACAATCAACTGAGGCATAGCAGGCATAAAGCCAGTCCATACCTAGAATGACATCAAAATCTACCATGTCTAACTCAACTAAATCAGCCATGGTACTCTTGTGATTGACGGAAATAGTACAATAACGGTAGACTCTCTCTGCTAGAATAGACTCACCAACAGGTGTAGAAACACTGAATGGCTCAAGAAGTTTCTCAGGAAGAACATCAAAATTCATCGCAACATAAAGAGTTACAAAAGATAAACTCGCTCCTGGATCTAGCAAAGCATAAACATCAAAATTAAAGACTTGGATCATACCAGTGACAACATCTCGCGAATCGTCTTACTCTTGGCGACTAGTGATAGCATAAAAACGGTTTCCTACTCCGCCTGCCTTTGAAATGGCTCCTCTAGATGCAGCTCTGTCTGGTGGGGAAACTAAAGAAGATTGGCTCTATTGCCCCCATTACCATTACCCTGCGTGTTCTTAGGACACTCTCTCATAAAATGACCGTTCTGACCACACTTGAAGCAACTAATGGAGCCATAAGGACACACCCCTAAGTGGCTCCTACCACACTTAGCACATGCAGGAGTCTTAGTACCCCTTTGTGCCATACTACCTTCAGAATGCGTGGGTCTAGCTCTGAAATTCTGAGAATTTTGATTTTGGAACTCAACTCTGTTTCTTGGTGCAGGTGCACTAGCAGATGATGGAGCAGGTCTCTTTTGTTTCTGTTGGAAGGATGATCGGTTGGCATTATTCTTCAACTGTCCGAACTCATTTCTTGTCTTAGCTCTCTTGTTTCGAAAATCCTCTCTATCTTTCAGCTTCTCTTTCTCAACCTGTTGTACATGGATTATCAGCCTTGCTATGTCCATATCTCCTATCAGCATAGCTTCCTTGCCTTCCCTACTAGACAGACGAGACAACCCAACAACAAATAAACTCATCATGCTTCTCATGTCAGCAACCATCTCCATATCATAGTGGGAAAGTTGTGTGAACTTCAGACTGTACTCAAGAACACTCAAAGATTCCTATTAAGAGTGGGGAACTCTCGTACCTTTGCTTCTCTTAGTTCTCGGGGAAAGAAACGCCCCAAGAAGGCCTCCTCAAACAAAGCCCAACTCACAAGTGGTGCACCCTCATCTCTATTCTTTTTCCACTGATCAAACCATATTCTAGCGACACCATTCATTTGGTATGCAACTAGTTCCACCCTTTCAGCATCAACAACATGCATAATCTCAAAAACCTTCTGAAGCTCCTCAACAAAGTTTTCAAGATCCTCAGTGACATTTGAACCAGTGAAGCTTGGAGGATTCATCCTTAGAACTCACGGATCCTAGAGGTAGCAGCCATTTCTTGTCGATTCTCTCTCTGTCCAACATGATTGATCACAACTTGACTCAACATCCGAATAGCTTCACGGAACTCAGCATTGGTGACCTCTCTTTGGGGTTGCACTTCTGGTGCATTAGGTATCCCTTGTTCCTGTGGTTCAATATTCCTTCTAGCGGGACGACCTCTGACAGCTCTTCGTAGAGGCATGATCTGAAAGACACGCGCAAGCACGAAATAGAAGAAATTTTCTAGAGATAAACAGTATCGCACGAAATGAGTATGAAAGAAGTGAGATAGTTCCTAAGTGTCAGAGCCTCCTAATTATAGATGTGGCGCGCTTCACATCGATAACCAGGACTCTACTAACACAGCTTCATAGACTCCCTAGGACTCTTGAACTCTGTGCTCTGATACCTAGTTTGTCACACCCCGAGCCTACACCCTGGGTGGGACTGGCACTCGAGAACCATTGTTGGCCCCAAGCGAACCCTTGGCCTGACTTAACTCTTACCGGAAGACTTACTCATGATAAAAGAAAGTATTGAAATACAATCATAACTAAACTATCTCAATAAATAACTTAGAATGTTTTAAAAATAAACATTCAACTGGCCAAAATGGCAAATTAAGTCTCAACATAACTTAAAAGTAAAAGTAAAGACTCATGAACTAACATCAAATAACTGTCTATGAAGCCTCTAACAACTGAGATGGACGTCGGGACAAGACCCATGACATCCTAATGAACTAAATGATAAAGCAATAAAAGGGATCCTACGGATGCAAAGAGGCTTACCAACAACTCTGAAGCTCAACTAGAATCAACGATGTACTGGATGCTGATCTTGGTTAGTTTTATCTGCATCATAAAAGATGCAGGCCAACTAGCATTAGTACATTGAATGTACGAGCATACGAAGAGAATTCTAAAACAACACATAAGCGTGAAAGGAACTGAAAGAAAATAATGGGCTCAACTCAACTCAACTTAACTTATTTAAATATAAAGCAATAATATGAATGCAATATAAAGAAAATCTTTTAAAACATGGATAACAACTCTGTATATTGAGAAATATCATAGTAACTCAGTTTGTATGCAAGGATACACTATAAACTCTGTTTGTATATAAAAATAAAAATAACTCTGTGTATATAAGAATACAAAATACTTATGTGGGAGTTTCTCTAACCGACAACCATCACTTAAGAGCTATGTGATGATACAACGTTTTGCCTCACGCTGCCAGGGCCGTCCTATACCTTGCCGGAGGTATAGAACCTAACTACTACGTGGATCCACTAGTCTATGCTAAAAAGCACTAACGAATCATCTAAAAGTATGACCCTTTTCTAGCCATGATGGCGACATGGTCTATGGGGGCTGTGAGTTGTCTGAACTCTCCCCCATATTGGTGCTCAATACTACTCCCAATATATAACTAGCTCATATGCTTAAAAACATAACTCTTTCTGTGGTTTGAGATAATTACTCAAAAACTAGCCCAAAAGCTCTCTAGGAAATCAGTGTTTCCTATGAAAACATTTACTATTTACTCAATACTAGCTCAAAGGCTCTTTTGGAAATCAATGCTTCTTTTTTTGTTTAAACGTGAAAACATTCACTCTTTGGGAATACATAGTCCCCATATACTCTTTTGAAGAAATGAACTTCACTCTTTACTCTTTATTCAACTCGAAACTCAAGTCTTAAAATAAGTTTAAAGCATTTGTAAAAGAGTTTTGAAAAGACTCTAGGAACTCTCTAGACTTGGCTCTTAACTTTCCTTGAATTTGAATTTATGAATTCAAGGTTATGATTCATGTTTATGAGTGATATCATGATGTTTAGACGTACCTTAGAGTGTAAAAATCAACTAGAAAACATAGGTACATTTCAAGGGAACTTAAACGGAAAGAAGTGGGAAAGGGTAGGGGACCTACCGACCCTGGCGTACTGAGTGACACCGGGCGCCAGACCCAAAACTACAAAACCTGGATCGGGGTGCTCTGAGTGGTGCGGCGCCCCAGAGCCCAAACTACAGAACCTTCTATAGGGCGCTCTGAGTGGCGCGGCGCCCCACCCCCATTCTCCAGATTTTTGACGAATTTCCTTGTTCATTTTTCGACCCTAATTCGTCTAGATTCGATTGGTTCCTTTTCCAAACACTTAGATTTGAATACCCAACCAAAGTATACCAGAATCCACTCAAAAACAACCTCCAATCTCATGAAAATAATTCAATAACTCCTCAACAACTCTACAATCAAAAACCCAATCGAAACTTCAACAAAATCCATCAAGAACTCAATTACTCTACTTTCAAGAACGTAAATACGCTAAAGTAAATCATGATTGACGCGTGGGTGAACGAACCCAACGCTATGTAATCTCACATACCTCGTAGGTATTAACCCTTGGCGAAATCCGCAAGCGAAACCTTAAGAACGATGAACTTTGGTTTTTTTCTCTTTTCTCCTCTTTTCTATTCTCTCAAAGCCCTAGCGTAATTTTGTGAAGTGTAAAGATAAATCAAATCAGCTTAGACCCTAATTGATTCACTAAAAACGAATTAACCCAATTGGGTATGGAAAAGACCAAAATACCCATTTAAAATCCGGTTAACTTTCTTTATCTAGACAGCCCAACTTCGAACGGGCATATCTCCCTCATACGAGCTCGAAAATAAGAAAATTCAGTGGCGTTGGAAAGATAATTCAAAGATATTTTATATAGTATCTTTTAGACCACCTAACTCATCCTGTTCTAGGAGTTATGGTCCTTTGAAGTTGAACCCAAACTCATACTTAGCTTAACTTGTCAAACTTTCCAAATTTGATTATTTCCAAAAATGGTTTCTTTTTATTTCTAGTTTCTTTCTAAAGCGGGATGTTACATTTCCGACCCCAAGTGATGACCTATCATTATTTATGTGGATATTTGAGGAATATTTATGCCTAAATATGGACTATTTTCTCTAATTAATTAAACTTTAGGGATGGTATGGCTAACCTTTCCGTGACAGGCACAAAGACTTGACGATGGAGTTCAAGAAGTGGCGATATCATTAAAAGGAACCAAGAAGGACGGACATAACAAATTTTCTTTTAATTTTTTTAGGAAGTATTTTACGTTGTATTCATTCGACATGTAATAAATATTTCACTACTCTTGTACCTTTTTTTAGAGAAATAAAATTTGTTTAATTAATCAAGAGCAATGGAATGACATATTATGGCAAATATACTCCTTGAATTTACGTTAGGACTACTTCTGGCACAAAGAGGTCATAAGCATATTAGGACGCATTTGCATGTTATTTGATTTTACTCGATGACTTGTTTACATGTTATTCTTACAACATATTTGACTCTACTTGATGACTTGCATGTTACGTTATTTATTTGAATTATGTGAACATGACTTTACTTTTTGATTGAAAACTAACATTATTTGTGTTTTTCTTTTCTTTCTATCTTCTTTTTTTTCCAACCAAAGTTGATTCGTGTTGACAATCGAGCTGGCCGACCATCCTTACTTCAACAGGTCCAAGTCATCAGCATTACCTCGACGTAGTTGGGTTGTTTAGGGAAGAAAAATTGCTATGACTGATCAAACCGCGTCTGATCCAATTGGTCCAGGACATATCATGATTCCCAACGACTCTCCCAAGACTTCTGAAGATAGAACTACTATTCAACATGATGAACACATCTCCCGCTTGACTCAAGAGATTGATGATTTACGTAGTGAACTAACTCGGGTCAGAGACTTGACCAATTTATCCATCACACTCCAAAGTCCACTTCCTGAACCTAGAAGTACCGCACCAAATCCACCTCGTTTTCCATCACTTGATCACCAGTTCCTGAATACTTTCCTCCACAACAACCTCCACCTACCAATAATAACCTTCCTCCAACTACTCCCGCAAATCTATCAAATTTTCCACCCATCTACACTTATCCACAAAGTCAACCACCTACCTACACTACCTATGCTACTCTTCCTTATCCACCATCTGTCAACCCACAAAATCAACCTCCAACTCATACTCCTTACGTTTCTCTACCCACTAATACCTATCTATTGCCTACAACTACTCCCGTAAACCCATCTTATCCACCACCTCCAATCCAAAATACGCCGATTGTCCAAACTTATCTAGCTCAACATATAAATGGGGCACATATTTCCACTCTTTATGTGCAACATGTTCCTCCAGTATATGCGGTGGAAGCTCAAGCCTTTACCAACCCAATATCGGTCAAGTTTCAACCCGAGGTAGATCAATATAAAGAAATGGAGAAAGATGTCAAGGCAAAGGCTAATGATTTGTTAACTAGAGAGATTCGTGATCTTAAGGAATCAATGAGAAACCTCCAAACTACTAGGGGAAACAAAAGCCTAGAATATGAGGATCTGTGTGTACAACGTGACATTGACTTTCCTGTAGGGTACAAACCGCCAAATTTTGACATATTCAATGGAATCGATGATCCTCATACACATCTAAGGGCATATTGTGACAAACTTCTAGGAGTGGGGAGAGACGAGAGGGTCAGAATGAAGTTATTCATAAAAGTTTATTAGTGAAGCTCTTGCTTGGTACACACAACAAGATTCCCATAAATGGCGTGGTTGGAGTGATATGGCACAAAACTTTATGGATCGATTCAAGTTCAATACTGACATCACACCAGATAGGTTCTACCTGACTAAGTTAAAAAAGAAGTCAATTGAGACATTTCGTGAGTATGTTGTACGTTGGAGGTCAGAAGCAGCTAGAGTCCAACCACGGATAAGTGAAAGTGAAATCAATGCTACCTTCATTGAATGACAAGATAACGGTCTTTACTATGAGAAAATGACAACCATGATGGGAAAAAAGTTCACAGAAATCATTAGAATGGGAGAAATCTTGGAAGAAGGAATCAAATCAGGAAGAATCCAAGACTTTACAGCCTTGCAAGCTGCAAGCAAAGCGATTCAATATGGGTCTATCAATGGGAACAAAAAGAAGAAAGAAGATATATATGCTGTCATGATTGACCAAGGACGCAGGCCAGGTCAACTTCCTCCCTACCTAAATGAACATCATCAACCCATTTACCCTTACCAATTTGGTGAAGCCTCACCGAGTCTCTTCCATTCTCCATCAACTCCTTACCATGTCTACAAGACCCAGGAAAACTACTATTAACCTCGAGCTCCTACTTACAATAAACCACATTCGTACCAACCAGCCCAAGCTTCAACTTTTCAAAATCAACCATATGCTGTACCTAGAGTTCATCCAAATCATGAATCCAAAACCACTCGCAACTACACCAGAATAGCCGAACCATTGGCTCAGTTGTTTGAGAGGTTGAAACCTGCTGGTATGATACAACCAATTGAAGGGAAAATTCCTGATCCTATTCCAAAATGGTTTGATGGTTCCAAGCGTTGTGCCTATCATTCTGGAGTTGTTGGACACGACACTGAGGATTGCTACGGTCTCAAAAACAAGATTGAATCTTTAATCAAAGAAGGAGCAATCCAACTTACTGGACCTCAACCCAACGTGAACAACAACCCTCTGCCTAAACACGGGAATGGTAATGTAACTTGATAACTATAGAGGAAGATTTGGTTGCAAAAGGAAGTATTGTTCCAATTGGAATGGTGAAAAAAAACACTTTATCGTCCTTTGATGTTTCTGCCATGACAACCCAAGAACAAGCATTGATAGAGTTTACCACTACAACTGCTTACATGCCTCTCTACAACACCGAGACACCGACCATTTGGGGTGCTGAACTAGAGGAGACTCTGAAAAATTGGACTTGTACTTCGTCCCTGGTTCGTCGGGACTCTTGGTAGATTGAACAAGTAGTAACATTTTTGAAGTAAACACGATTTTAAAAATCGAGGCTTAAATCGTGCTTTAAAACTTTAGGTTGTTTTGCCTCATTCTTTTGGAAGCTTAATTGCAAAATATATGAATGCATTTCCTATTTTCTTAATTGCCTCTTACTTATTACTTTCAAATATTTTTTTTAATATATTAATTTTCAAATCTGCCAACTTTATGATTGTGACATAATGAAACAAATGAACAAAGTTTGAAGCCAAGCTAGATTTTTGAAGGATGTGAAGATAACCTACGGTTGAAAAATCGACCAAGAAACATGATAACATGACAATATTCGAGCATAAAGTTTTTCCCATTCAAGAGAAGTCAAGATACTAGACCGAAGGGCGACTTTAGATAGGTTTCTTTTGAATGTAACTTCTACTTTTCATGTAACTTACGAACTACGTTCTGACCTGATTCCTTTGGTAGGATACGTAGGCAGCCCACATAGGGTTCGGTCTTACTATAGTAACATTTCTAAATTTCCTTATTTGTAATAGGAGAACTACGCCTGGCTTGATTCCGTCGGCATGATACGTAGGCCACCCACATACGGTTCAGTCACATTAGGATAGAAATTCAATTTTTTTTACTATTTATGTAATTTGAACTACACATGGCCTGATTCCCTTGGTGGGATATGTAGGCAACTCATATCGGGTTTGGTCCCTTTATTAGAAATTCTAAATCATTTCTATGTACTTTGAACTACATTTTGGCCTGATTCTCTTGGCGAGATACGTAGGCAACCTATATAAGGTTCGGTCTCATCACAACATAAATTTAGTATGCTTCTCAGAAATAGACACTGGGGCAGAATGTTGGGAAAGTTGGTCAAGGAATCACTGGATACTGTCAAGCTATAGGCTGCTACCTGACAAAAAGTAACAGACAAAGGACGTTCATTTTGTTTCAAAATGGTCACAATCTAAGAGTTGATAGAAAAAATATTTTTTTTTTACAACTTATAAACATATACTTACATATTTTTCTACACACTAACAAACGTTTTTTTTCAAATAATAATTTTTATTCTTATTTTTATTTTATAAAAATATACTTTTTTACTGTTCATCTATCAAGTCTCAAACGGAGATCACAAGGTCTGAAAAAAGAAGATGGACAAAAGGTCAACAAAGTCAAGCTTCGAGTCAACGCGAATCAACAACCCCTCCCAACTAAGATTTTTTCTTTGAATGCAGGAACAACAGGGATGTGCCAATATTGGATTACGCCAAATGCATCATTTGCCTCCAGAGCCTCGCCTTTATAAGCCAAACAACCCCATTTTTTTTTACTTTATCTCTGACTTTATTTCTTTACTTCATCATGACTTTATATTCTTACTAACGTCTTTACCCAAAATTTGCAGGTAAAATCCCCTTGACTTATTGAATAAGAATTAAGACCATTATAGACGCCACTCGATCCACCAAATTGCACATCAAGGCTTAAATATCAAAGATTAGAGGCGACGTTCAACTAATTATAATCATCTACATCAACAACAACCAAGCAACTTCACTAATTTTATTTCACTTTATTAAATACCTTTATAATTCACTTTACCAACCCTTAACGACTTTTTTGAATTTTTACAGGAATCAACAACAAGTTTCCAAAGACAACTGAAGACATCGCTTAGCCCCACAGTCATCAGCCACACGACTTTATTTCTCACTTATTTTTATTTTATTTTACTTTATTATAAATTAATTAATAATTTTACCTGATAATTTTATAAGAACTTACAACAAATCAACATTTAGCCCCGAATACAACTGGAGGCATCACTTCATCACGCCCCGAAGACAACCGGAGGCGCCATTAAAATTAGTCCCGCAAGGCAATTGGAGGACATGGGTTTGTCCACCCTAAAATAGGACATATCGGGTTCATCCACCCTAAAATAGGATACATGGGTTCGTACACCCTAATATAGGACATGGGTTCGTCCACCCTAAAATAGGATATGGGTCCATCCACCCTAAAATAGGATACATGGGTTCGTCTACCCTAAAACACGACAAGTCGGGTTCATCCACCCTAAAATAGGATATGCACATATTTGGGTTTATCCACCCTAAAATAGGATACACTCATATTAAACTCGTACTTTATGAGGTCATTAACAACTTTATCTTTTTTACAGACATCATTTATCAATAACACCTTGAAGACAACCGGAGGTCTCGTTTATCATTCAGGTCCTCGAAGACAACCGGTGGCCTGATTTATCATTCAAGTCTCTGAAGACAACCGGAGACATTATCTACATCATTTGCATAAGCCAGACGGCTACATTCGTACTTTATTCACTACTTTACCATTTATTTTAATATAATTTACCTACTTTAAGGACTTACAACCAAAGACGTCATTTGTCAATATGTCTCCGAGGACAACTGGAGACACCAATTAGTCATACGACCCTATCATCATAAGCCAGACAGCTCCAACTCTCAATATCAAGTCTCCGTAGACAATCTGAGACATCTTTATTCATCAAGTCTCTAAAGACAACTAGATCCAACATTTGGCCACATGTCTTTGTCATCATTCTCACACATATATATTACAATTTTATTTATTTATACATTCTTACACTTTAGTTGCTATATCTCACTTTAATGACAATTTTAACATGAGTTTCACGAAAAACAGTCTAAAGCAACTAAAGACGAATCACAATGTGGAACTTTCTCTTAGTAGTGAACTTAGGAAAATTTGGTAAAGAGGAATATCAAACTCGCTAGCAAAGGTCAAGGATCTACTCTCGAACTCATCTCCACCTACGTTCCACGAACACGTGATATGTAGGTTATCCAAATCTTTCTTTCATCACCGCCGATACATCTAACCTCAATGAACTCTTCTCATTACCCCTCGAGGCTAAAAATCTTTTAGTGTCACTCTTCTCAACTCTTCCCCTACCTATATTTGTTGGTCGAGACAAAATTGACTTCTAAGTCAACTTCTTTGCCCGTAAACTCTTTCATCGTCTTCGGTCAAAGAGGGGCATGCTGTTGACACAAAATTTTGTCCCTCATTTCTTATAACTTATTTCGTTGAGCTTCTAAATTGCTAATAAGTCGAATACTTTATAATTCACTATTATTTTCCATTTATCACTATTGCTATCGTAATTATCTATATTACTTTAACTTTAATTATTTTTATGATTATCAACTTTTTATTATCATTTTCACTATTTTAAAATTATATTTTTGTTATTAATATACTATTATTACTTTAATGTCGTGTTGTTTAAAATAGTATGTCGTTACATAATTTCAAGTTTCTTACTTTCTAAACTTTTACGTAATATATATTATACTAATTATTGAATTAGAAGCTCAAAAGAATTAATTAAAAGAAGGAAAAAGGCCATGAAAGCATATCTATTTTTCTGCCCATTTACGAGCCCAAAGGAAGCAAAACTCACCAGAAAAGCAATCCAAAGTAGGCCAAATAAGGCCCAAACTCAGAAGCCCTTTTAAACGTTTCTTATCAGATTTTTTCTAACTTACAAGCCCTAATCTTGTTGTAGTTCTAGGTATCAGCAGCATCAGTGTTTCTCTTTCCCCTTCTAGCGTAAATTCAAACTTTTTCATAGCCATGGCAGTACTTGGAGTTTCTGGCAATACCATTTTGATAAGCATATTGTTCATCACAAATGGGTCAATATTAACGAAAATAGTATGTTACTTTTATCTTCGTTTTCAATTTTTTTTTGTCTCTTCTCTATCTCCTTCTGCTCGAATCTGAAGTATCACGTGGAGCTTGACCAAAGACACAACGTTCGAATTTCAAACATGTCATCTGCATCTGAAAATCCCGCCCAAAATACAAAGCTTAGGGCTTAAAATCTCATCTATAAATATTTCCCCTGTTTTGCCTTTGAAGGGGACGCTTTTTTGGGGTTAGCTAAAAGAATGACCCGAAAAGCTTTCACACTCACAAAAAGCAATACATTTATACATTTTAATATAGCTTACAAAGAATTTTTGTTTCTCCTCTTTGTTGCACTTGACTTTATTTGAAGAACAAGGGTAGATTTGAGGGTGATAACGTCCCTAGTTTACTGCACTACAAAAGGTAAAATTCAATCTTTTTGGTTTCTGACTATTTAATTAAGCATCTGTGGTTGTGTTTGTCCGTAGTTATATTACAACGTGTTAATAAATTTTGTGTACTTCCGTGATATTATAATGTCTTTTAAGGTCGTTTGAAACTTGAGTTGGATGGCCCTTACTTTTTTTTTGTCCAAAAATAATGATAAGTTGACTACTTTGGTTTGATAGGATATGCTAATATGTAGAGAAGGTGTACTTACTATAACTAAAGATGTTGAACTATTATTTTTATATAATAACAGTGTTTAGACATATATTTATGGAGCATGTTTTGTGTATACTTAATTTGTGTCAAGTACGTGAAATATTTAGTTTGGTTTAGATGAGAATACAACATGTTGTTGGAGTGATTACTATAACTTTCGATTAACTATTATCTTCTTTTATATAATATTAAGAATAAATTTCCCTCATCTAACTCTTTTCTCATGTTTATTTGGCATGAAAACCGGAGTCGGTAAGTCTCATTTGAAACTCAACGACACCGCTACCGCATGGAGCTCGCATATTCCTCACATGGAATTGATCATATACATTTCTTTTATCCCTCACATGGAATTGATCAGATACATTTCTTTCACTCTACATCTATTCGCTTTTCCTATTTTCAGAGATGTGTCCGGATAAAACGAGACATTATAGTTAATTAGTTATCTAGCGCAATACTTGCCGTTATGCTTACTTATTTGTTTGGCTTGTTGTTAGAATTTGCACAAATCTGCTTGAATGCCTTAGTTTACATCTAGTTAGTCTCTTATTCATGTTTATAACCTTTTTTTTAACTCCTAGATTTAATGACCTTAAATTTTTTATAATTTGACAAGTCTTTTGATTTGTGATTAAAAATCAGCTAACCTTTATTTTATTTGATGTATTCAATCAGATTTTTTTGGGGTTGATTTGCAATACTATTTTTGTTTACAAAAGACTTTCGTTTTTCTCTTTTAGCAAAGCCTTTTGGAGGCTCTATTTACTTTTCTTTTAAATATAAATAACTAGACTATCTTGTACCTTAAAACTACTTTTTGAGACTATAACATATATATTACATTAGTATTGTAAACCACTTTTTAAAATCAAGTTATTAGTCTAAAAGCTTTTTCGGGCTCAATTCGTCTAAAATGGAGTTTTGAATATGTGATTTTAAGTCAAGAAATGATTTTAATTTGGTCGCTTTTATTTCAAAATTTATTGGTATTAACTTTGTTATCCTGGATCTGACAAAACAAGAAATAATTTATTTAAACTTGAATTTGTTCATGTAAGCTATTTTTAGACAAAAAAAATTGTACTTTTCTTTTAAACTATTTTTATCCAAACACTCTTCTATGCTAATATTTTATTTTGACACTTAGCCTAATTAATTAATCAAGTTTGGACGGTTAACTATTTTAATGGATCATAAAGGATGTCTAACTCATTCCCTTTAGATTAGTTGAACCTTTACATAGAATCTCATATTTAGTAGACCTTAACATGGAGTAAATTTTAGAAAAAGACTTTAATCAATATTAGGTGCCCTAATTCACCATAATAATTAGGTGGCGACTTCTTAACTTAGCTATTAACTTTGGAATCACCAAATGCAGTACACTATTTTGACCTGGTTAAAATGGGTATAACAAATTGGTGACTTCACTAGGGACTTATTAGGTTCTAACCACAGTGGACTTAGTTTAATTAGTCTTTTATGTTCTTACTTTAATTATATTATTTTTCGTAAATTGATTTTACATGTTATTGATTATTTGTTTCTTTAGAATTATTTTCACATGATACAACTTATTCATTAGCTATTAATTTTTTTTGGATGCTATCAACTGCGTGTTTGCTATAAATGTTTATGTGTTACTGCTTTTCTTAACTATCATTCCGTTCATAAAAGATGTAGGCCAACTACCATTAGTACATTGAATGTACGAGCATGCTAAGGGAATTGTAAAACAAGACATAAGCTTGAAAGAAATTGAAAGAACATACCTGGGCTCAACTCAACTCAACTTAACTCATTTCAATATAAAGCAATAATATGAATGCAATATAAATAAAAACTTTTAAAACATGGATAACAACTCTATATATTGAGAAATACCATAGTAACTCAGTTTGTATGTAAGGATATAATATAAACTCTGTTTGTATATAAAAATACAATTAACTCTGTGTATATAAGAATATATAATATTTTTGTAGGAGTTTCTCTAACCGACAATCTTCACTTAAGAGCTATGTGATGATACAACGTTTTGTCTCACACTGCCATAATCGTCGTATACCTTGCCGGAGGTATAGAACCTAACTACTAAGTGGATCCACTAGTCTATACTAAAAAGGACTAACGAATCATCTAAAAAGTATGACCCTTTTCTACTAATGATGGCTACATGGTTTATGAGGGTTGTGAGTTGTCTGAACTCTCCCCTATATCGGTGCTCAATACTACTCCAAAAAATAACTAGCTCATATGTTTAAAAAACATAACTCTTTATGTGGTTCAAGATAATTACTCAATAACTAGCCCAAAGGCTCTCTAGGAAATCAGTGTTTCCTCTCTTGCTTAAATGTGAAAACATTTACTCTTTACTCAAAACTACCTCAAAGACTCTTTTGGAAATCAATGTTTCTTTCTTGTTTAAATGTGAAAATATTTACTCTTTGTGAATACATAGTCTCCATATACTCTTTTGAGGAAATGAACTTCACTTTTTACTCTTTATTCAACTCGAAACTCAAGTCTTAAAACAAGTTTAAAGCATTTGTAAAAGAATTTTGAAAAGACTCTAGGAACTCTCTAAACTTGGCTCTTAACTTTCCTTGAATTTGAATTTATGAATTCAAGGTTATGATTCATGTTTATGGATGATATCATGATGTTTAGACGTACCTTAGAGTGTAGAAATCAACTAGAAAACATAGGTACGTTTCAAGGGAACTCAAACGGAAAGTAGTGGGAAAGGGTAGGGGACCTAGCGACCCTGGTGTACTGAGTGGCACCGGACCCAAAACTACAGAACCAGGGTTGGGACGCTCTGAGTGGCGCGGCGCCCTAGAGCCCAAACTACAGAACCTGTTGTGGGGAGCTCTGAGTGGCGCGGCACCCCACCCCCATTCTTTAGATTTTTGATGAATTTCCTTGTTCGTTTATCGAACCTAATTCGATTGGTTCCTTCCCCAAACACTTAAATTCGAATACCCAACTGAAGTATACAATAATCCACTAAAAAAAACCTCAAATATCATGAAAATAATTCAAGAACTCTTCAACAACCCAACAATCAAGAACCGAATAGAAACTTCAACAAATCCATCAAGAACTCAATTACTCTACTTTCAAGAACGTAAATACGCTGAAATAAATCATGATTAGTGAGTGGGTGAAGTGTCCTCTTTTCCCTTCTCTCAAAGCCCTAGCGTAATTTTGTGAAGTGTAAACTGAATCAAATCAGTTTAGACCCTAATTGATTCACTAAAAAGGAATTAACCCAATTGGGTATGGAAAAGACCAAAATACCCCTTTAAAATTCGGTTAACTTTCCTTATCTAGACAGCCCAATTTCGAACAGGCATATCTCCCTCATACGAGCTCAAAAATAAGCAAACTCGGTGGCGTTGGAAAGATAATTCAAAGACGTTTCATATAGTATCTTGTAGACCACCTAAATCATCCTGTTCTAGGAGTTATGGTCGTTTGAAGTTAACCCAAAACTCATACTTAGCTTAACATTTAAAACTTTCCAAATTTGATTATTTCCAAAAATGGTTTCTTCTTATTTCTAGTTTCTTTCTAAAGCGGGAAGTTGCAATATCTCCCCCTTGGGAACATTCGTCCTCGAATGAGATTATCTTAGTAGGCTAAGGGCGTAACATGTAACATTCAGCTCAAACACCCAACAAGCAAATCTAACACATTTAGTATATCAATTAAAGAGTACTAAGAAGAGAATTAGTACCTTGATCTGAAATTTCTCTGGACTCAAAGATATGTGGATATCTCTTCTTCATATCCTCTTCAGCTTCCCAAGAAGCTTCCTCAACCAACTGATTTCTCCAAAGAACTTTGACTGATGCTACTTCCTTGGTTCTCAACTTGCGAACCTGGCGGTCTAGAATCTAAATAGAAATCTCCTCATAAGACAAGCTATCCTTAATACCAATATCTTCAGTTGGTATAATCAGTGAAGGATCGCCCATACACTTTTTCAACATAAAGATGTGAAACACTGGATGAACTGCTGCTAACTCTTGCGGTAGCTCCAACTCATTCGCTACATTACCAATCCTGTTGGATATTCTATAAGGACCAATATACCGGGGACTAAGCTTCCCCTTTTTACCATATCTCATAGCACCCTTCATGGGTGAAACCTTCAAGTATACCCAATAATCTACTTCGATTTCTAAGTTTCTTATCCTAACATCAGTGTAGGATTTCTGACGACTCTGCGCTGTTTTCAACCTTTCTTGGATAACTCTCACTTTCTCCATAGCTTGATGAACTAAGTCTGATCCTATCAACCCAGCTTCACCAACTTCAAACCATCCAATTGGAGATCTGCATCTTCTCCCATAAAGAGCTTCATAGGGAGCCATTTGGATGCTAGAGTGATAACTATTGTTGTAAGAAAATTCAATAAGAGGTAGGTGATCATCCCAATTACCCTTCAAATCAATCACATAGGCCCTCAACATATCTTCTAAAGTCTGAATAGTGCGCTCTGCTTGACCATCTGTCTGAGGATGAAAAGCAGTACTCAAGTTCACCTTTGAACCTAAACCTTTCTGGAATGACTTCCAAAATTGAGCAGTAAATTGTGCACCTCTATCTGAAATAATGGACACTGGAACTTCATGAAGTCTTACTACCTCTTGAATGTATAACTTGGCATAATCCTCTGCTGAATGGGTAGTCTTTACCGGCAAAAAGTGGGCTGACTTAGTCATTCTATCAACAATAACCCAAATAAAATTATGTTGTCTGCGAGACCGCGGCAAGCCAGTAACGAAGTCCATATTGATCATCTCCCACTTCCATTTGAGAAGTTCTATATTCTGAGCCATACCACCAGGCCTTTGGTGCACTACTTTAACTTGTTGACAATTCAGGCATTTAGCAACGAACTCACCAATACCTTTCTTTATACTATTCCACCAATATACTTTTCTCAAATCACGATACATCTTTGTGGAACCTAGTTGGATTGAACATATTGAGCTATGAGCTTCCTCCAGATTCCTTTCTTGAAGTTCATCCACCCTTGGTACACACAATCTACCTTGATACCTCAATACACCATCTCCCCCTTGTTCAAAATCCATCATCTTTTGCTTATAAACGTTTGCCTTCAATTCAAGCAAAATAGGATCCTGGTCTTGTTTCTCTTTAACTTCGGACACTAATGACGATTCAGCTCCATTCATCACCACCACTCCTCCTTCATTGGAATCCATTAAACGAACTCCTAATCGTGTAAGTCTATGCACATCTTCTGCTAACTCTTCCTCAAAATGGGCAGTACTACCCATATACAATCTACTCAAGGCATCAGCAACAACATTAGCCTTACCTAGGTGATAGAGAATACTCATGTCATAATCCTTGAGTAACTCTAACCACCTTCTCTATCTGAGGTTAAGTTCTTTTTGACTAAACACATACTGAAGAATCTTGTGATCGGTGAACACATCCACATGAACACCATAAATATAATGACGTCATATTTTCAATGCAAATACTACGACAGCCAACTCTAGATCATGGGTTGGATAATTCTTTTCATGAACTGTCAGTTATCTAGAGGCATAAATTATAACTTTACCTTTCTGTATTAACACACAACCCAAACCAACTCTGGATCCATCACAATATACAACAAAGCCTTGCGTACCCTCTGGTAAGGTCAATACTGGCAGTAGTCAACCTAGTTTTTAATTCCTGAAAGCTCTTCTCACAAGCTTCAGACCATTGAAACTTAACTATTTTCTGAGTCAATTTGGTCAAAGGGGATGAAATGGATGAGAACCCCTCGACAAACCTTCTATAATATCCGGTCAACCCCAAGAAACTCCTAATATCAGTTGGAGATGTGGGTCAAGGCCAATTCTGCACTGCTTCTATTTTATGAGTATCAACTCTAATTCCATCACCGCAAATAATATGGCCTAGGAATGCTACTGACTTAAGCAAGAACTCACACTTAGAGAACTTAACATACGACTCTCTATCCTTTAGAGTTTGGAGAACTACTCTGAGATGACTAGCATGATCTTCCACATTCCTTGAATAGATTAGTATGTCATCAATGAATACGATAACAAACATATTTAAATAAGGCTTGAATACTCTATTCATAAGGTCCATGAATGCTGCAGGTGCATCAGTTAAACCGAACGACATGACCTGAAACTCATAATGACCATAACGCGTCCTGAATGTTGTCTTTGGAATATCACATTCCCTTTCTTTCAACTGATGGTAGCCTGATCTGAGGTCTATCTTAGAAAAACAAGTGGCACCCTGAAGTTGATCGAAAAGGATACTTATTTTTTATTGTAACGTTGTTCAACTGACGGTAATCTATAAACATTCTAAGAGAACCATCCTTCTTTCTCACAAATAAGACCGGAATGCCCCTAGGTTAGACACTTGGTCGAATAAAACCTTTCACTAGGAGATCTTTCAACTGCTCTTTTAACTCTTTAAACTCTGCTGGTGCCATCCTATATGGCGGAATAGATATAGAACGAGTATCAAGAAGAATATCTATACCGAAGTCTATTTTTCTCGCAGGAGGGACTCCGGAAAGATCATCTGGAAAGATTTCTGGAAACTCTATTACTACTGGAACTGACTGAATAGGAGGTGTCTCCACACTAGATTCATTAACTCGAACCAAGTGATAGACACACCCCTTGGAAACTAACTTCTTCGCCTTAAGGTACGAAATAAAATGATCCTTAGGAACTGCTGAACTACTCTTCCACTCTATAACTGGCTCATTCGAAAACTGGAAGTTGACAACTCGAGTTCTACAATCAACTGAGGCATAGCAGGCATGAAGCCAGTCCATACCTAGAATGACATCAAAATCTACCATGTCTAACTCAACTAAATCAGCCATGGTACTCTTGTGATGGACGGAAATAGTACAATAACGGTAGACTCTCTCTGCTAGAATAGACTCACCAACAGGTGTAGAAACACTGAATAGCTCAAGAAGTTTCTCAGGAAGAACATCAAAATTCATCGCAACATAAAGAGTCAAAAAAGATAAACTCGCTCCTGGATCTAGCAAACCATAAACATTAAAATTAAAGACTTGGATCATAACAGTGACAACATCTGGCGAATCCTCTTGCTCTTGGCGACTAGTGATAGCATAAAGACGGTTTCCTCCTCTGCCTGCCCTTGAAGTAGCTCCTCTAGATGCAGCTCTGTCTGGTGGGGCAACTAAAGAAGATTGGCTCTATTGTCTCCATTACCATTACCTGCGTGTTCTTAAGACACTCTCTCATAAAATGACCGTTCTGACCACACTTGAAGCAACCAATGGAGCCATAACGATACACCCCTAAGTGGATCCTACCACACTTAGCACATGCAGGAGTCTTAGTACCCCTTTGTTCCATACTACCTTCAGAATGCGCGGATCTAGCTCTGAAATTCTGAGAATTTTGATTTTGGAACTCAACTCTGTTTCTTGGTGCAGATGATGGAGCAGGTCTCTTTTGCTTCTGTTGGAAGGATGATCGGTTGGCATTATTCTTCTGCTGTCCAAACTCATTCCTTGTCTTAGCTCTCTTGTTTCGAAACTCCTCTATATCTTTCAGCTTCTCTTCCTCAACCTGTTGTACATGGATCATCAGCCTTGCTATGTCCATATCTCCTATCAGCATAGCTGTCTTGCCTTCCCTACTAGACAGACGAGACAACCCAACAACAAACAAACTTATTTTGCTTCTTATGTCAGCAACCATCTCCTGATCATAGTGGGAAAGAGTGAGGAACTCTCGTACCTTTGCTTCTCTTAGTTCTCGGGGAAAGAAACGCCCCAAGAAGGCCTCCTCAAACAAAGCACAACTCACAAGTGGTGCACCCTTTGCTCTATTCTTTTTCCACTGATCAAACCAGATTCTAGCGACACCATTAATTTGGTATGCAGCTAGTTCCACCCTCTCAGCATCAACAACATGCATAATCTCAAAAACCTTCTGAAGCTCCTCAACAAAGTTTTCTGGATCCTCAGTGACACTTGAACCAGTGAAGCTTGGAGGATTCATCATTAAGAACTCACGGATCCTAGAGGTATCAGCCGCTTCTTGTCGATTCTCTCTCTGTCCAACATGATTGGTCACAGCTTGACTCAACATCCGAATAGCTTCACGAAACTCAGCATTGGTGACCTCTCCTTGGGGTTGCACTCCTGGTGCATTAGGTACCCCTTGTTCCTGTGGTTCAACATTCCTTCTAGCGGGATGACCTCTGACAGCTCTTCGTAGAGGCATGATCTGAAAGACACGTGCAAGCACGAATTAGAAGAAATTTTCTAGAGATAAACACTATCGCACGAAATGAGTATGAAAGAAGTGAGATAGTTCCTAAGTGTCATAGCCTCCTAATTATATATGTGGCGCGCTTCACACCGATAACCAGGACTCTACTAACACAACTTCATAGATTCCCTAGGACTTTTGAACTCTATGCTCTGATACTTAGTTTGTCACACCCCTAGCCTACACCCTGGGTAGGACTGACACTCGAGAACCATTGCTGGCCCCAATTGAACCCTTGGCCTGGCTTAATCTTAGCGGAAGACTTACTCATGATAAAAGAAAGTATTGAAATACAATCATAACTAAACTGTCTCAATAAATAACTTAGAATGTTTTAAAAATAAACATTCAACTGGCCAAAATGGAACCTTAAGTCTCAACATAACTTAAAAGGAAAAGTAAAGACTCATGAACTAACATCAAATAACTGTCTATGAAGCTCTAACAACTGAGATGGACGTCGGGACAAGACCCGTGACATCCTAATGAACTAACTGATAAAGCAATAAAAGGGATCCTATGGAAGAAAACAGGCTCACTAACAACTCTAAAGCTCCACTAGAATCAACGATGCGCTGGATGCTGATCTTGGTTAGTTGTATCTGCATCATAAAAGATGCAGGCCAACTGACATCAGTACATTGAATGTACGAGCATACAAAGAGAATTCTAAAACAACACATAATCTTGAAAGGAACTGAAAGAAAATACATGGGCTCAACTCAACTCAACTTAACTCATTTCAATATAAGGCAATAATATGAATGCAATATAAAGAAAAGCTTTTAAAACATGGATAACAACTCTGTATATTGAGAAATATCATAGTAACTCAGTTTGTATGCAAGGATACACTATAAACTCTGTTTGTATATAAAAATAAAAATAACTCTGTGTCTATAAGAATACAAAATACTTATGTGGGAGTTTCTCTAACCGACAACCATCACTTAAGAGCTATATGATGATACAACGTTTTGTCTCACGCTGCCAGGGCCGTCCTATAACTTGCCGGAGGTATAGAACCTAACTACTAAGTGGATCCACTAGTCTATGCTAAAAAGCACTAACGAATCATCTAAAAGTATGACCCTTTTCTAGCCATGATGGCTACATGGTTTATGGGGGCTGTGAGTTGTCTGAACTCTCCCCCATATTGGTGCTCAATACTACTCCCAAAATATAACTAGCTCATATGCTTAAAAACATAACTCTTTCTGTGGTTTGAGATAATTACTCAAAAACTAGCCCAAAGGCTTTCTAGGAAATCAGTGTTTTCTCTCTTGCTTAAATGTGAAAATATTTACTATTTACTCAAAACTAGCTCAAAGACTCTTTTGGAAATCAATGCTTCCTTTCTTGTTTAAATGTGAAAACATTTACTTTTTGGGAATACATAGTCCCATATACTCTTTTGAAGAAATGAACTTCACTCTTTACTCTTTATTCAACTCGAAATTCAAGTCTTAAAACAAATTTAAAGCATTTGTAAAAGAGTTTTGAAAAGACTCTAGGAACTCTCTAAACTTGACTCTTAACTTTCCTTGAATTTTAATTTATGAATTCAAGGTTATGATTCATGATTATCGGTGATATCATGATGTTTAGACGTCCCTTAAAGTGTAGAAATCAACTAGAAAACATAAGTACATTTCAAGGGAACTTAAACGGAAAGAAGTTAGAAAGGGTAGGGGACCTGGCGATCCTGGCATACTGAGTGGCGCCGGGCGCCAGACCCAAAACTACAAAACCTGGGTCGGGGTGCTCTGAGTGGTGCGGCGCCCCAGAGCCCAAACTACAGAACCTGCTATGGGGCGTTCTGAGTGGCACGATGCCCCACCCCCATTCTCCAGATTTTTGACAAATTTCCTTGTTCGTTTTTCGACCCTAATTCGTGTAGATTCGATTGGTTCCTTTCCCAAACACTTAGATTCGAATACCCAACCAAATTATACAAGAATCCACTCAAAAACAACCTCCAATCTCATGAAAATAATTCACGAACTCCTCAACAATTCAACAATCAAGAATCCAATCGAAACTTCAACAAAATCCATCAAGACTCAATTACTCTACTTTCAAGAACGTAAATACGCTAAAATAAATCATGATTGGTGCGTGGGTGAACGAACCCAACGCTATGTGATCTCACATACCTCGTAGGGATTAACCCTTGGCGAAATCCGCAAGCGAAACCTCAAGAACGATGAACTTTGGCTTTTCTTCTTGTTTCTCCTCTTTTCTCTTCTCTCAAAGCCCTAGCGTAATTTTGTGAAGTGTAAACTGAATCAAATCAGTTTAGACCCTAATTGATTCACTAAAAACGAATTAACCCAATTGGGTATGGAAAAGACCAAAATACCCCTTTAAAATCCGGTTAACTTTCTTTATCTAGACAGCCCAACTTCAAACGGGCATATCTCCCTCATACGAGCTCAAAAATAAGCAAAATTGGTGGCGTTGGAAAGATAATTCAAAGATATTTTATATAGTATCTTCTAGACCACCTAACTCATCCTGTTCTATGAGTTATGATCGTTTGAAGTTGAACCAAAATTCATACTTAGCTTAACTTGTCAAAATTTCCAAATTTGATTATTTCCAAAAATGGTTTCTTTTTATTTCTAGTTTCTTTCTAAAGCGGGATGTTACATTTCCGACCCCAAGTGATGACCTATCATTAGTTATGTGCATATTTGAGGAATATTTATGCCTAAATATGGACTATTTTCTCTAATTAATTAAACTTTAGGGATGGTATGGCTAACCTTTCCGTGACAGGCACAAAGACTTGACGATGGAGTTCAAGAAGTGGCGATATCATTAAAAGGAACCAAGAAGGACGGATATAACAAATTTTCTTTTACTTTATTTTAGGAAGTATTTTACGTTGTATTCATTCGACATGTAATAAATATTTCACTACTCTTGTACCTTTTTTTAGAGAAATAAAATTTGTTTAATTAATCAAGAGTAATGGAATGACATATTATGGCAAATATACTCCTTGAATTTACGTTAGGACTACTTCTGGCACAAAGAGGTCAAAAGCATATTAGGACGCGTTTGCATGTTATTTGATTTTACTCGATGACTTGTTTACATGTTATTCTTACAACATATTTGACTCTACTTGATGACTTGCATGTTACGTGATTTATTTGAATTATGTGAACATGACTTTACTTTTTGATTTAAAACTAACATTATTTGTGTTTTTTTTTTCTTTCTATCTTCTTTTTTTTCCAACCAAAGTTGATTCTTGTTGACAATCGAGCTGGCTGATAATCCTTACTTCACAAGGTCCAAGTCATCAACATTACCTCGACGTAGTTGGGTTGTTTAGGGAAGAAAAATCGCTATGACTGATCCAACCACGTCTGATCCAATTAGTCCAGGGCATATCATGATTCCCAACGACTCTCCTAAGACTTCTGAAGATAGAACTATTTAACATGATGAACACATCGCCCGCTTGACTTAAGAGATTGATGATTTACGTAGTGAACTAAGTCGGGTCAGAGACTTGACCAATTTATCCATCACACTCCAAAGTCCACTTCCTGAACCTAGAAGTACCGCACCAAATCCACCTCGTTTTCCATCACTTGATTCACCAGTTCCTGAATACTTTCCTCCACAACAACCTCCGCCTACCAATAATAACCTTCCTCCAACCACTCCCGCAAATCCACCAAATTTGCCACCCATCTACACTCCTCCACAAAGTCAACCACCTACCTACACTACCTATGCTACTCTTCCTTATCCACCATCTGTCAACCCACAAAATCAACCTCCAACTCATACTCCTTACGTTTCTCTACCCACTAACACCTATCCATTGCCTACAACTACTCCCGTAAACCCATCTTATCCACCACCTCCAATCCAAAATACGCCGATTGTCCAAACTTATCTAGCTCAACATATAAATGGGGCATATATTTCCACTCTTTATGCGCAACATGTTCCTCCAGTATATGCGGTGGAAGCTCAAGCCTTTACCAACCCAATATCGGTCAAGTTTCAACACGAAGTAGATCAATATAAAGAAATGGAGAAAGATGTCAAGGCAAAGGCTAATGATTTGTTAACTAGAGAGATTCATGATCTTAAGGAAGCAATGAGAAACCTCCAAACTACTAGGGGAAACAAAAGCCTAGAATATGAGGATCTGTGTGTGCAACGTGACATTGACTTTCCTATAGGGTACAAACTGCCAAATTTTGACATATTCAATAGAATCGATGATCCTCATACACATCTAAGGGCATATTGTGAAAAACTCGTAGGAGTGGGGAGAGACGAGAGGGTCAGAATGAAGTTATTCATAAAATGTTTATTAGTGAAGCTCTTGCTTGGTACACACAACAAGATTCCCATAAACGGCGTGGTTGGAGTGATATGGCACAAAACTTTATGGATCGATTCAAGTTCAATAC